>JASDQU010244737.1:127342-141629 GCA_032191745.1 Picea mariana | reverse complement strand
CTGATGGGACTGATAAAGTTTACAGAAATTGAATAATATGATTGTACCATTTGCAATCAGCTAAATGAGCTGAAACCTGCATTCTCTCACCTTCTTTGTTCTTTGAATACAGAACATTTTCTGCATCAATACTCATCAGATTTATGTCAAGCAGCCTGCAATTTTCCTCTGCCAGGAGTTTGGCAAGGCCCTGACCTTTCACTAGTTTTGCTGATTTGATTTCAAAATTGAATTCAATTAACCTTGCTATCCACTTACTCCTTTTGCCATCAATGTCAGGTTGGAAAAGAACATCTTTAACTAAACTGGAGGGAACAAAATCTATTACCTTTGCTTGAAGAATGTAGACTCTGAAAGATTTCAGTGACTTGACAAGTGCATATGCTTGTTTCTCCAACAACTCATACTTTACCTCTGCGTCCCTCAAGACCTTACTGAAGAAGGCAACCGGCTGTTCCTGATCATCAACATTCTTCTGCAAGAGTACCGCTGTGATTGTATCACTGGAAGCAAATGAAAAAATGTAAAATACCTTGGAGAAATCGGGGTTGATCAAAACAGGGGATGTTGTGATGGCTTCCTTGATGGCATTGAATGAATTTCTGGCTGCTTCAGTCCATTTTACCTCAGAGTCCTTCCTCAACATAGCAGTGATATGCTTCGTAAGTTCAAAAAAAATTACTATAAACCTTCTGACGAAGTTTATAGTCCCAAGGAAAGACTGAATGTCTTTCTTTGATCTAAGAAGAGACAGATTTTTAATTGCTTCTACCCTCTTTAGGTCAATCTTAACCCCATCATCTGAAACAATATGCCCAAGTAATTTCCCTTCCTTAAGTGAAAAATTCAATTTTTTTGGATTAAGAGAGATGCCATACCTTTGACATTTCAAAAATGTCCTTCTTAAGTGCTGCAAATGAAGTTCGTGGCTGCTTGAGAAAACAGTGATATCATCAAGATAAATCAGGACAAATTTATCTTTCTCTCCAACGAAAGCAATGTCCATTGTCCTTTGGAATGTCACTCCTGCATTCATCAATCCAAAGGGCATCTTCTCGTACATAAACGTACCCCATGGAGTGGTAAAAGCAGTTTTTTCCTTGTCTTCCGGATGGACAACAATCTGGTTGTATCCGGAAAACCCATCAATAAAAGACATCACCTTTGATCCTGACACCTTCTGTAGAATATGCTCCATTTTAGGCAGAGGGTAGTTGTCCTTTCTAGAGAACTTATTCAAATTTTTGAAGTTGACACAGAGTCTGATCTCCCCATTCTTCTTCCTAACTGGCACAAGATTCGCAATCCATTCTGAATACTTGAGAGGAATGATAATGCGGGCATCCAACAGTTTCTTAATTTCTCTTTCCATTGTAGGTAGCAACAAAGGGTTGAAGGACTAAGCTTTTGCTTGAATGGTTTGGTGTCTTTATTCAAGGGAATCTTATGCTGAATTACTTCTGTGTCAAAAGTCTTCAAGTCATCATACTGCCAAGTGAAGATGTCTGAAAATTCCTTCAGCAATTCTCCATAATCAGCCCTTTGTTTTTCAGTCAAATGTGAGGCTAGGTTAACATGTTTAGGATCTTGCTCACTAGCCACATTATACTGCAAAACCTCTGAGTCTTTTTCCCCACTTTGAAATTTGACAGCCACATCATTGTTATCGAACAACCTTTCCAACGGGACCAAACCTTTAGGAATTCTGTTGGTGGACAGCTGAACAATTTCATGTACTGCGATTTTTCTTTTGAACTTTGGCTCATCAACTTCATGGTCATGTTCATTCTCCTGATCAATCTGCAGATCTGCAAACTCATCTATAACTGCAAGGAATCTAGTGATTTCAACATCGTCTTCAAAAACCTTCCAAAATTTTACATTATCAGGGAGAGAGGGCCTATATTTAACTTGAATTTTGTAAGTTAATTTATGAGGAAGAGGGGGTATGAAAGCACAAGCAGACACAACCAATGAATCAACCAATTCATTCATTGCTCTAGGTACAGATGCAATTTTAAAATCTGCAAAATTTTAAATTGCCTTCAACACTTCGTCTCTGTATGCCTTCAGTCTGACATGCTTGGCTTGAAAGGACTTATTCCCCTGCTGAATAATCAAATCTGCATCTCCAAACACCTGTAATTTTTTAATGCCCTTCTCCTTTGCCGCATTCAGCTCCAAAAGTAGTGCCTCATACTCAGCAATGTTATTAGTCACTTTAAAATTGAGTTTAAAGGACAAATGAGAAGTTTTCTTAGAGGGAGAAATGAATACCACTCCTGCTCCAGCTAACTCCCTAGTGCAAGCACTTTCAAAGAACATGGTCCAAAGGTCTTCTTCTGTTGTTTCTATGGGCTGAATTGTGACCTGATCTGTAGGCTTTCTGAGCAGCAATGTATCAGGAAGTGAATCATCAATTTGTAAAATACAAGATCCCATACCTGTGTCAACCGAATAGATAGGATGATTGGATGGATTCTTCTCGTCATTGATTACATATGCCAACTGAGATTCCATGTAGAGCCTTCTGTTCACCCCTCCGAAAACAGGGATAGTAGTGTAGGAGAGATCCATTTGAAGAGTCCCACCTAGTCTCTTCATCCACGATCTCGATAGTAGACATCCAAATTTAGGAGGTATGTCAGCCACCACTATATCCATCACCATTGTCTTCATTGATGCTTGGGTCAAGGTTACAGCCAAATCCTTAATCATCCCAAGGCATTTTACTTTTCGAGAATCAAAGGAGAAAAGGTCATGATAAGACTTGGTGATCTCCAACCCAAGCTCATCCATAACAGCCTTTGGCATCAAATTGTGCGAAGCACCGGAGTCCAATAAAAAATTATGCAGTGTTTGCTCATGAATATTTAAAGAGATGTAAAAGGGAGGACATCTATCATCTCTGTCTTCTATCATTTGGCCCAGGTTGATGGTTGGCTTATCATCATAAATGTTGAGGATATCAGCAGAAAGGGATACAGATTGGGGATCTAGATTTTTGAGGATATCCCTTTTAAACATCTCATTTTTTATCAGCTCAACTAGAGGAATAGGAATCTTAATCTTTTGTATTTCAGCCTCAAAATTAAAAGAATATGGAACCTTATCAGCAGCGTTTTCAGAAACCTTTACCTGATTTGAAGGAGCTTCCTGATTTCTTTGCTGTTCGACAGGAGGCTGACTTTCTGGAGTTTGATGGTTGACAGGGGCAACAGTCTTCTTGGGAGGGGCTGATGCTTTCACCTTTGAAGAATTTGCTTGCTGATCTTCTGATGTCTGATCTTTTTTCTTAACAGGGGCAGCAGGCTTTTCAAGAGAGGCTGGTGCATCTGGTTGAGCAGCATTAGATTTGGATCGGAGGTTATATCTATTTTTATCTTCTGCTGTGAAAATGCCATCACCAAGAAGATCATCTTCTGTCTGCTCAGTCATTAGTGATTCTTCATAGTCTTGTTGTGTTAGATAAGATTTCCCTGTCTCTTCTCCCACACAATGAATGTCACCTTCTCCATCTTCTTGATCTTCACCATTGTCATCGTCCATCACAACATTCTGAAGAGGGACTTTTATCTTCTGATCTTCATTAGAATTCTTTTCTCTTTGCAAGATCTGAGTTGGCTGATTATTCCTTCTGAAGTTGTTGGGATTTAGATTAGGATTTCTGCCTGCAGAATCATAAGTGCTTCTACCCTTCACAGGCTATTTATTTTTTATCTTGAGCTTAGATATCTCAGAGGTTAGAGACTCTAACATTTTGGCCATTTTATCAAGCTTTGGATCAGCATGTGATGAAGATGAGGTTTCATTCTTTGATCTTCTCCCATCAAATTCTCCTTTCCGCTTCTGGGAGGCTAGAATGTTTGATTCCACCTCAAGGGCAGCATCTTGCATGAGGGATAATGTTGGTGACCTCATTTCTCTCAACAACAAACAAAAATCTGAATCAAAGGCATCAGAATATGTGATCTTGGCAGAAGCATCTGATGGTTTTATCTCAGCTGGTATTTTGCCATACATTCGGTTAAACCTCTTGGTGAAATCAGAGAATGACTCATTACTTTGTTTCCTCAAGTTTCCGAATTTTGTGATGTAGTAGACAAAATCTCTTCTGTCACCCCAATGTTTCAGGAATATCTCATCCAATTGCTCAATTCCGACAATGGAACCAACAAGGAGTTCTTTAAACCATTTCCTATCATGGCCATCTAGGCTTTGGACAAAGACTCATGTCCAAACATCTTCTTGTTCAATATTAAGGTTCTCTGCATAACTGTAAAAAGCCTCAATATGCTCTTCAGTAGACACATCGCCTTCACCTGTGAATTTAGGCATATATTTTTGATAGTCTCCTGTTGGCATGGCTGCTACTGGGTTCGACAATATGAGTGGTGCATACCTAGCAGCTAGGATTTGTTGCATCTTACTCAAAGGAGGTGGTGCAGCCATGGCTATCAGAGGTGGGGAAAATGATAGTTTCTTCTTCAAGTCTTCAACACTGGAGGAATGCAAAAGAGGTGAACCTTCTAAAGGGAAAGAGGTCTGATAAGAGGCCCTGTAAAAATTTGTAAGCTGCCTAGCTAAATTTTCTTCACCCTTAGCAGATAACTCCTGGAGGAGGTGTTCAACAGCAAGGAGGCTAGTATAAATGTTCAAGTGGTCTTCTTGTTGCTAAGAGTGGAAAGACTCAAGGGAAGAAGAACTGTGGCTTCTTTCTAAAGTTTTTTCAATCAAATTATAATTTATCAATTTATCATCACTAGGATTTTTCTGTTGATCAAAAAGAGATTGTTCTTCTACAGTATTTACAGCCTTTTTATCATCAGTGTTCTTTGAAAAGAACTCAACTTTTTCTGCAGTAGATTTTCCAGAACTGAAAAGAGGATTACCTTTTGGATCTGCTCTTGAAGTTTGACCTTGAATCGTCTTTCCTTTTCTGAGAATTGATTCTAGATTGGACACTGGCGTGATCGGTGATTCTTGAGGATTCTCCCTAGTACTGATCCTCTTAGGAGCCAGGATGAACTTGTGGAGTCGCCAGATAGATGATTACAACCAACTGAATATGTCTAATCTTTTTCTATCATCAAAGATCAGCTCTGTGTCGTATCCCAGGAAAGTAGAGCTTGAATTCCATCTCCCCGACAACGGCGCCAATTTGTTATCACTCCAAGAAACTCCTTAGGGTTGTAGGCTAAGGATGCTTGGTAACTTATAAATAATGGTTTTTATGTGTTTGGGACAATGGGGTCTTCAATGATTTGTATAAGAAACTGCTCATCACACATCTAAAGATGCAGTGCTTTCAGTAAACAATAACCAGATCAAATAATTGAAAGAGAGGATGGAGAATACTATTCTTGATTTGCCAATACAAGTGAAAGTAGGGCCTAATACAAGACAACGAGGAATCCTTTAATTTCAAGCCTATGAGTTCAATAAAGAGGTAACAGTCTTTATGAACTAAAATAAACTGAAAGTAAAGTACAAAAAATGAAATATGGACAATTCTGGTATTGCAAACGAAAGGAAACTCCACTTTATTTCTGCAAAAAGAGTCTATACAATGGCATAAAACATCTCCCCAACATTCATGGTCGATTTTTGAGGAAGTTGTTTTGCATGTGGTTGCCAAAATTCTCTCGAACCTCTGATGCTAAGCCCTTTGCATGCGATCTAATAGTCCATTGATACTCTGGATCTCCTTCATAACCTATTCAAAATGATCTGTTTTGTCCTTGGCTTCAAAAAATACTTTTCCAGCTTTCAACAGCTAACTCGTTTAATATTCCAAAGGTTAGATGTTGAAAGTCGCCACTTTCAACAGCTAACGGATTATAAAATATCACTTTATGCTGGTGAAAGCCCTGATTGTGCTCAAAACAAGTTTTCACCTTCAAAATTTTGATTTCATCAAAACTCAGTGTGCCTCCGGTTTCTCACCTTGCATATTAACAACGACTTGAGCAAGTACCTTCAGATCTGGATGGGATTTTTGTCTTTGTTTTTGTTTCAATCTTCTTATCTTCCTTTTAAGGCATTTGGCAAGCCACCACAGACTATTGTAATCTTTGGTGATTTTTTGCTTTCTTTTCTTCTCTTTAACACTTTCCTTAGCCAATCTCTCAAGTGCAGCATTGGTTTTTTCGAAGTTCTCAGACAACTTCTTATACCTTTCTTTGATTACCCATTCCAAAACCTCTTGTTGAGCGATTACCTCTTTCAGATGCTTGATTTTCTGAGACTTCTTTGACCTGGAGCTTTTTGATGTTTCTCCTTATTCTGTATGAGTGAAGGTCTCATAGTTTTGTGCACACTCAGTTGACTGCTCAGGACTCTTGGTGACAGGGCATTGATCTTGTTGCTCTGATTCTGAGTCTGAATAGGACAAGTTTAATATATTGGTTCTCTTCTCTGTACTCTTCTCTGTAGGATTCTCTGTGGTCTGCTCAAAGTTTAACCTTTTCTTCGACCTGCGGGGCTTCACTTCAGAAATTCTATCTTCTGGAGGTCCTGGCAGGGTCCTTCTTTTTCTTGAACTGCTTTGAGGAGAAGACTGTTTCTTTGAACCTTTCCATGGTTCATTTACAGGCTGAGTCTGTGTTTCAAAACCCTTCCAGAATAGAAAATGATCCCAGCTCCTTCCCTGCTATTTTAATTCCTCCAGGATGATCAATTTTATGAGGCCGAAGTGGCACAGAGTACTTTTCATGCTCAAAGGTTGAGCCCTGATCTTCTTGCAAACCTTAGTCAAACTTTTATGTAGGAAAAAAGGTAAATTGAGGGGAGTCTTGCCTGTGAAATGGTCTAGGAGTTTGAAGTGATACATCATGAGTTTATCATACCTGCCCTCCGAGGTAATGTAGAGTTGGATGCCTTTGAACAACTCCTGCCATTCTTCTTCTAGATAGGAAACCAGCATACCCTTTTTCCATGCCTTGTGCCTGAACTCTTCTTTCAAATAAGCTCTGAAATCCAAATTTTTTGGAGCAGTGGTTTTGAACCAGCTCTGACCCATTCTTGGTAGGTTTTTCACTGCAACAATGGCAACTTCATCTACTCTAATTTCCATGGACCCAACACGAGCTTTGTTCCCATCGAAAGTCTTGGTAAAAGCTTCTGTTGTAGACTGGTGGCAACCATTTTGCAACCTCTCAACGAATTCAATACACCTTGCATTTGAAAAATGTTTCTGGACTTCGGGATGTGTCTGTAGAAAAGACAGGCTATCCATCTCTCTCCTGAGTAGAGAACCACTGCGTCTCCTCGCCATTTTGTAGCTCAAAAATCCCAAGAATTCTGTATATTAACCCCTGCAACTGCTGTTCGAGCCAAGGTTCTGCGTTGTTGAAAGCACTTTGGGAGTCGGCTCTGTTTTAAAACATTTGAAACTTTAACAGACCTCCGTGAACAATATGTGATATGGAAACAACGATCTGATTTGATGTTTTCAGGCTGACAGTACAACCTCTATACCTGAGTTACTGGATTCGAAATTACCATCTCCGGCGCCATGAGTGCGCAGCATGCTTCACTGAACCAGATCCGCATCGTAGTCCTATTTTGAAGTGCAAAACTGAATTTTCATCATTACCCACTTTCATCAGCGCATGATTTGGATTTGCATGACGTGGGATGATCGTATCATTATTTGCCTTTGGATACGTGGATAACACACACGTGATTCCCGCTTCCTCCAGCCAACGTCCCGTGGAAAATGCCCCTTAACTGTTGATACTTACCACTTTCACCAGCGCATGGTCCTGTGGAAAACCCCCATTAACTATTGAAAGTCTCCACTTTCATCGGCGCACGACCTTGAAATAACTGCTCCGTAGCTGTGGAAAGTCTTCACTTTCACCAGCGCACGACCCGCGACACTGCTTCTTTGGATACTTTGGAATTCAACACTTTCACCAGTGCACAGACCTATGAGAGACGCTCCTTAGCTGCTGAAAGTCACCACTTTCCCCAGCTAACACTCATCTTTTGGACCCACGTTAGCTCTTGAAAGTGAATTATGAAAATTTTGAAAAGAAGACTTTAATGGGTCATATTATTTTCTAAGACAAAAACCAAAACCTAAGTTTTGCAACTAGAAAAACTCAAAAATGAATTGAGGAAACTACCAATAGCCATGCTATCCTCCACAAAATGTGACCAAAGGGACGGGTTCATTTTGGGAGCTAACAGATGGAAAGTGGTAAGTATGGTTAGGAATGGTACGATGGATCATTAAGGGAGTTCCTAGTAGAAAAACTATTCCCAAGGAAAACCACTTACTAGGGCACAATGTCAACCACCAAGGTGAAGCAGGGAAAAAGACATAATGTCCAAGCATATATCATGAAATATATAGAAATCTAAGATACAACATACTCAACTGGCTTAAATATTGAAATGATGTTCACCATAATATTGACTTGTACCTCACGGAACAAGGCCCACTGCCTTTCATAAGCCAACTGATGTGGTGGATTCCATCTGCAAATCTGTGACCATCTGTGGTGGTGAGTGGGTTTTACATATGTGCAAAGGGTATTGTTGGTCATGTAGTCTCTCAATAGTTCATATCTTCAACCTGAGGGCCTCGAGACATAATTTCCTTAGTTATCCACAAAATGGGGATAATATCTAGCTCCTACTTGGGGATCATGTTCTCGTCATAGAGTGCATGAGAACTGCAACATCTCCTAGTAGACCTGTGGCTACAAGGAAACATCAAACTGTCAAGTGCAGGATGGCCTACTCATCCTTGTTCTCATATGATGATAATAAAAACCAACTAAGTTAGAAAAATAAATTTTTGACAATTTAAAAAAAAATTCTAAACTAAGCATGAAATCAATATGCAAGTAGAGTAAAATGAAAATGAAATGCATATAAATTAATATGAGCAATCAAGATGAAAATGCATGGAATCAAAATGGCTTACCTACTTACTTGGGGCATGAACCCTAAATAATTCATGTGACCTCGATGTGAGGTTGGAGAAGAGATCCATCTACTGGTAGTGACATATTTCTTCCATCTAATGCTATCAAATAATACCTTTCATTGTCAGACTTCTTCCTGATGATGTAAGGGCCAAGCCGTGAATTGTTATCTTTCAATTCATATTTGGGCTTGCCCTTTCTTTTGTCTCACATGAGCACAATAATTCCTTCATTGTAATTGATGCAAGGTGTATTCTCATCATATGGAGGCTCTTTGTGGACTATGTCTTTCATGATTTCTTCATGTTTCTCATCTTCTTTCTTCAAAATTTGGATAGATCCAGATTCCTTTCCATGGTATTTTGCAAGTTTACGTTTGTATTGATTTGTCCATGGAAGAATCATGTCTATGGATTCCTCCTTCATAAAAGGTATCTTGGATGGATCATACTCAATGGTTTGTGGGAGTACATCATAATCACATTCTCTAGCATAATCAGGACCATCAAGATCCATCACGTGTCTATCATATTTCTCTCGATTTTATAGTAACTGAAAAGTTCCATCTCCCATAGGAATGTGTGCATGGGTGAGATCCATGCTAAGGAAACCCCCAAGAGCAGTATACCAACTCCTAGATAGGAGCATCCCCCAAGCATTTGAAATGTCGATCACTACCATGTCCATGAGATAGCTGATATGTGGAAAATTAATCAAGATAACCTCAATGTCCTCACATACCCTGAGAAATTTAAATTTTTTGGAATCAATTCCACACACATTTCCATAAGGTCGGGTTATATTCAAACCAAGTTGTTTCATTACCTTCAATGAGATAAAGTTTTTCATGGCCCTTGAATCAAACATGCATTTGTTCAAACAAAGGCCATTCATGCCTAATGAGAGATAGAAGGGAGGGTTCTTGTCCCTTGGCCGATCGAGATACATAGTGTTCAACATGATGGGATGATCCTCCTTCTCGGTTGGCACCTATAATATCCTCAAAATTTCCCATTATATAGAAGATATCTTACACATATCTATCACTGGGACTATCATATTCAGTTTTCCAAATATGTTTGCAACATCTATATGCAACTAAATTTCATCTGTAGGAGTTGGCATAGGAAGAAACTCAAATATCGACAGGGGAGGTGATGGAGCCACCTTTTCTGCTAATGGAAGAGGATTATTAGGCTGTGATGGAGGGGATGAAGCATTTTTTCTTATGTAGGTTATAATTTCCCTCCTCCTTAATTCCTTCTTCTGATCATCTATCAATTTATTTAAGTCCCAGAGTCTCCCTCTCTTTCTCCTATTCTTCTAGCTTCATTTATATTTTCTTGGGTAACTTGTTCAATGTTGAAATTGCAAATCATGAAGTTTATATCATCAATATAATATTCATCTCGTCGAGGGTGTTAGCACTGAGAATCACCCTTAGGTTGCAAGAGGATAATCCCAGTACCCATCAAAAGGTTTGTGAATGTAAATTAATGATTAAAGGTCAAATGGACAAAACTCAGCATAAGAATGTTTTAACACAGAAATATGGGTTAGCATGCATAATAAAATGAGATTTTGATTAAATTCAGTTAGTGGTTTAAGGGTAAAGGTGAATAGAAGGAAGACTTAGTGAGGAAGGTGGATAGGTCTATTTAAGTATCAAGCCTTCAAGCATCTAGGTGAAGAAAAACTCAGTCACAAGAACTTCTTGAACTTAAAGTTTAAAAGAATGAAAAACATTCATAGCATCATTATAATCAAACATCCATTATAACACAACCACAATGTCTCATATGGATTATCCAATAATGATCATTTCATAATAAGAGGAAACAAGATGATGAAAGGAAACTGACTTCTATTAATTAAAATGTCTCAAGTCTCATACATAACCAGAGAACAACTCTATTTAGTCAAATTATTACAAAAGAGAGTTTTGCTCAAACATCCAAACCTATCATCTCATTCATATGATGTATTTATAATAAAAACAATAGACAACAACCAGGGGTGCGAGTTGGCCTTCCTATCCTAGGATTATCCACAAAAGATACAAGTCTAACATATGCACCAACAGTTCTAACAAACTGCTAAAATCAAGGAGCCTATTGACAACCACTATAACAAAAAGAATGAATGACATGTCTTGCTGCTTGGGCACATCTTCTCCATTGCTATGTGTCCTCCAATATCATATGTTGATCTCCAACTGCTACCTGTTGATGTTTGGTTCCCTCCAAATCATCAAATTCAAGAGGAAGTAATGAATTCAAAACCTATGACTGTAATGGCCAGTTCGTAGTGCCATTATGTAGCGTCCTTTTTAAAACTGCTCTACAAGATTTCGTAGTGGCCTTATTCCTATTTTCTCTGTGATGGATGGGTCACGGTATGTTAGCGTTCTTCTTCCCCTCATGACTTTCCTTTTATGATTTGGCTTAACGCGCAATTTTGTTTCCATGTGTTGCTCTCGGATTGGACCCTATATAAGCACGTGATTGCAGAAGTTGTCAAGGGCAGTTTGGATCCACACCACTTCGAATCCCGCAATCCACCACCAACTGCCATGTACCTCTTTAGCTATACCATGGTTTTGATTGCGTGACCACTCTAGGATTTTAATGTTCGAGCACTTTCTGTTTCCGCAATGAAGTGTGGTCGTTGATCTTGTTGCAATCTGCGATCTGAGAACACCGAGTTTTGTTGCCACGCGCTACTCTTGAATTGGACCCTATATAAGCACATGATTGTGGAAGTTTTCAAGGGAGGTTTGGATCCAGACCACTCCAAATCCCGCAATCCACCACCAACTAACACATACCTCTCTAGCTATACCATGGTTTCGATTGCGGGACCACTATAGGATTTTAATGTTCGAGCATGTTCTGTCTCCGCAATGAAGTGTGGTCATCGATCTTGTTGCAATATGTGATCTGGGTAACCCTGCTATTTTATTTCCCCTACTAAAGTTTATCCATCCGTTAACTCCAAGATCCCTTTAATCATGTTTAGATATGGCACCAATTTTGGCATTCGAGAGCTTTGGATGCTGCGTTTTGTGCTCATGGTCATTTCCTATGCAAACAAAGGACTTGTAAGACCTACTATGAGCTCAATGAATGGAAAACAAGATGACCAATAATTCGAACCAAATCACGATATGTGTTTATCCTTCAAGAAAAACAGAAAAACTTTGTGCAAAGAATTAGTCAAGCAAGATACTAAGGAGAACCAATTCATTGAACAAAATGGAAACCGACTTTATCAAACAGAAGAGGAAAAAATTCTAGGAAGGTATGCAGAAAAGAGAGAGACGAGTTAGGGGTGTAGACTTAGGTCTTAACAAAAACTACATGTGACCCTTAACAACTTCATGCGATAACATTGGCTCCACAAGGGATGGCATGGTCCCTGTGAGCTGCCAAGAACAAGCAGCTCCAATGTCTTATCCTAGGGCTATGGGGCCATCTATTCAAATAGAAAATAAAAATAAAAAGTGATATTTAAAATGAATGGAAAGCCAATCATGTCTTAAGAAAAATATATCTTCAGAAAGTGCCCATTTACAGGGCCACCAAAAATTTCAGAATCCTCCAAGTTATGCAATTTATAAGTGTGATTTGAAAATACCTTAGAAATCTTGAAAGGACCAATCCACAAGGCTTTGAATTTACCATGTTTGTCCTTGTCTTTCTTAGGTGCATCCCACTTGAGCACTAGATCTCCCAGTTGGAAATATTCTTCTCTTACCTTCTTGTCAAAGGCTTGCTTGATCTTTTGCTAATGGCCAAGTGCTTTGTCAGTAGCTTCTCCCTAGTCTGATGTACTTCTACCAGCTGTTGTATCCTCATGGCCATATCATCAGGTTCTCCTTGGTAGTCCTAGAGGAATTTTTCCACAGGCAAGGCAAGCCGAGTAGAAAATATAGCCTCAACCCCATATACAAGATGGAAAGGGGAAACACCAAGTGACCTATTTGTTGTAACTCTATCAACCCATAAGGAAAATTTCATCTTTGAGTCCCATGCTTTATTATTGTCTTCTAACAATTTCTTGATGATCTTTATGAGGCTCTTATTAGAGGACTCTGCCAAACCATTTCCTTAGGGGTATTAAGAAGTATAATGGATTAATGTAATCACATACTATTCAAAAAACTTGAACAATGGTTCATCTTTGAAGGAGGCATCATTGTCAGTAACAATCCTTCTTGGACAACCAAATATTGACATGATATCCTCAAGAAAACTAATGATTACCTTGTCGGATGCATTCATTGTAGGAATAGATTCTATCCACTTGGTGAAGTAATCAGTGGCAGTCAAAATTCACCTATACTAACCACTTTAATCTGGATGGATTTCCCCAATGAAGTCAAGACCCCATTATTGCAAAGGTCCAAAAACCACCACAGGATTCGAAGGAAAAGATTTGAGCTGCGGCTTTCTAGAAAATTTTTGGCATTTGACACAAGCTCTAATATTTGCACAAACATTAGTAAAAATTCTAGGCCAGAAATACCCAGCTCTGAGGATCCTATAGGATGTGGTTCTCCAGAAGTGATGCCCCCCACATAAGTTGTCATGAAAGTCAGTCATGGCCTTTTGAGCTTCCTGTGGATCTAAACATCTCAAAATAACTCCTAGAGGATATTTCCAATACAAGGCATGATCAATGAGACAATATCTGATTGCTTTAATATTCAAATCTCTCACCTTGTTCTTGTCCAAACCATCAGGAGGCTGCCACTTCTGCAGAAAATATATGATGTCTTTATACCAAGTGAATTATGCCAAATTTAGGCTAATATGAGAGATTTTATCAACAAAATCAGCTTGCTGATTTTTTGAGTTTGTGTTCATGAAATTGACCCCTAAAGCTTTGCAATTTGATTAAGAAAAAAACCTAACTAAACCTTGGACTTTCACTAGTTTAGTGGGATTCATTTCAAGGTCAAATTCCATAATTTTAGCAATTCATTTGCTCCTCTTCCCATCTATGTCAAGCTGGATAAGTATCTCTTTCATTGAGGCTGAAGGGACATATGCAACACTATTTGAATGCAGAACATATACTCTGAAAGCCTTGAGGTATTTGAACAACTAATAAGCCTTATTTTCCATGATATCATATCTCATTTCTGCATCCCTCAATGCTCTGCTGAAAAAATAATTAGGATGCTCTAACCCCTCTGTATTTTTGTGCAGCAAAACAACAACCACTATGTCAAATGAGGCAAAGGAAAATATCAAAAAATCATTGGAATAGTCATGGTTGATAAGCATAGGAGCTTCAGTCAAGGCATTTTTTATTTGATCAAAAGATTCTCGAGCCTCAGTAGT
>JASDQU010244737.1:115721-127292 GCA_032191745.1 Picea mariana | reverse complement strand
TGTGGATCTAAACATCTCAAAATAACTCCTAGAGGATATTTCCAATACAAGGCATGATCAATGAGACAATATCTGATTGCTTTAATATTCAAATCTCTCACCTTGTTCTTGTCCAAACCATCAGGAGGCTGCCACTTCTGCAGAAAATATATGATGTCTTTATACCAAGTGAATTCTGCCAAATTTAGGCTAATATGAGAGATTTTATCAGCAAAATCAGCTTGCTGATTTTTTGAGTTCATGTTCATGAAATTGACCCCTAAAGCTTTGCAATTTGATTAAGCAAAAAACCTAACTAAACCTTGGCCTTTCACTAGTTTAGTGGGCTTCATTTCAAGGTCAAATTCCATAATTTTAGCAATCCATTTGCTCCTCTTCCCATCTATGTCAAGCTGGATAAGTATCTCTTTCATTGAGGCTGAAGGGACATATGCAACACTATTTGAATGCAGAACATATACTCTGAAAGCCTTGAGGTATTTGAACAACGAATAAGCCTTATTTTCCATGATATCATATCTCATTTCTGCATCCCTCAATGCTCTGCTGAAAAAATAATTAGGATGCTCTAACCCCTCTGTATTTTTCTGCAGCAAAACAACAACCACTGTGTCAAATGAGGCAAAGGAAAATATCAAAAAATCATTGGAATAGTCATGGTTGATAAGCACAGGAGCTTCAGTCAAGTCATTTTTTATTTGATCAAAAGATTCTCGAGCCTCAGTAGTCCATTTCACCTCATTTCCTTTCCTAAGGATGGTTGTAATGTACTTTAGTAATTCAACAAAGTTAGAGATGAACCTTCTTAGAAAATTGATTTTCCCCAAGAAAGACTGAACTTCTTTCTTGGATCTAGGAAAAGATAAGTTCTAAATGGTCTCTACTCTGCTTGGATCAATTATTACCCCTTCTACTGATACAATGTGTCCCAATAACTCACCTTTCTTCATATCAAACAAATACTTCTTAGGATTGAGAGAGAGACCAAAATTTTTGCACTTCAGGAAGACCTTTTTCAAATGATGATAATGCTCTTTTTTAGATTTTGAGAACACTGTAATGGCATCTAGATAGATGAATACAAACTTTTCCTTCTCCCTAATGAGGGCAATGTCCATTTCTTGCTGAAAGGTCTCTCCTGCATTCATCAATCCAAAGGGAAATTTAGCATACATGAATGTGCCCCAAGGAGTAGTGAAGGTTGTCTTCTCTTTATCTCCAGGCAAGACAGAGATATGATTGTAGCTATAAAATCCATCAATCATAGACATCCTAGGTGAACAAATGACTCTTTGCAAAATGTGCTCCATCTTTGGCAAGGGGTAATTATCTTTCTTAGAGCTTCTATTCAAATTCCTGAAATCAACACATAGTCTAATTTCCCCATTTTTCTTCCTTACAAGGACCAAGTTAGCTACCCACTCAGAGTATCTCAAATGAATGATGATTTTGGCATCCAACAACTTCTTCACTTATTTTTCCATAATAGGAAATAACATGGGATTTATCTGTCCGAGTTTCTTCTTAAAAGGCTTGGTCTCTTCTTTCAAAGGGATCTTATGGTCAATGATGTTTGTGTCATATGTTCTTAAATCTTCATATTTCTAGGAAAACACATTAGAAAACTCCTTTAAAATATTAACATACTCATCCCTTTGTTCATTTGACAAGATGCTAGAAAATTTAACATACTTTAGATCTTTCTCTGTACCTAAATTGCATTCAGTCACATCAACATTTTTAGTTGAACCTTTAACCTTTACAACAACATCTGTAATGTCCCCAAGGCCGAGCCCAGTTGTAAATCTGATGTACAAAATGAATTGTAAACATGTGTTATAGGCTAGTGAGCCAAGTTTGTATAAGCTGATGGGCTTATGTGATTGTTAGGCCAGAGAGCCTAAGGGTTGGAGGCCAAGGGCTTGATTTTGTACTTGTATGTATGTAGGACATATAATAAAATTGTAAACACTGCCAAGTGCAGACCGACCACAATGAATGAGTAAAGGGGGACTGATCTTCCACAGAGAAGGCAAGGGATTAGGGGCTGAAAGGTGGGAAAATGGGCTAAGTGTTTAGCCTAGGGGGGCTTAAGCCTGGGAATAATATTTTAATATTATTCCAAAAAGACATGTGCATTTTATGTTTTATCCTAAGTTTCTGGCAAGGGGAGGACGTACAAGGGTGATGTGTGCTGGTGGAACACATGCAGTTCCATGGGTGACAAGTGTCAACCCTGGCGCATGCGAATAAAATGGCCAGGATGAGCCGTGAGAAGGATTCCTCCTCCATTCTACCCGATTTCCGGAATGCGTACGGAGCCCTGGATAGTACGACCATCTCGACCCCTGCAGAGAAATCCTCGTGCGTTCCTAAGAGTCGAAAATCCCATCTTGTCTTTGATAATCTGTGTGCATCCTTTGTTTGACTGATCGAACCCGTGCATGGAGGCTCTGTCCCGAAGCTGTTTCCTTGAACCATTCCGCCATTGTTGAACTAGTTGGAAAGCTTGTGTTTGGCTCTGTAAATCCGTGTACACCTCTATTCTGTGAGCCGAGAAGCCTGTGATCGATTCTGAAAGAGCTGGTTTCACCTCTGTTTGAACCAGAAAATCCTGTGTTGTGTCTGGAGAATCCGTGTACATCCTCTACCCGAAATGGAACTCGTGCGTGGAGTCCCTGTCTCAAAGCCGTGACAGTGAGACCGTTCTATGATTGCTGAACTAGTTTGGGAAAGCCTGTGTCTATTTTCCCCGTGGGTTGTTGTGACCACGCAATACTAGACTGTGTGTGGCTTGTTGGTCTGTGAGAAATTTTCTCTAGGTGAGAGAGTGCGCAGAGGAAGGAGAGGACTCCTGGAAGGAACCCTATAGCTGCCATAGAGCTTGAAGACTTCCGGTCCAGTCTGTTGCTGAAACCCAAGGCAAGGGAGGTTAGTAGCCAAAGGACTGTCCAGGTGACAGAGAAGGTGTATACTCCTGGGGTGTAACAGGCATGTGGGGAATGAGGGTCTATGGGAGTGTGAGAGGTTCCTGGGAGAGAATCCCATCCTTGTGGCTATGTGCTATTTTCCCTGTAACCTCAGCCTAGCCCAGGATTCCTTGTCTAGGGGTGGAGCTTAGTCCCAGCTCGGGGGTGGACCACTACTGAGTTTGATGAGCAGTGCGGTCTAAGGCTGGGAGGTTCGTGGAAGGCCTGCACTTGGTTGGTGGAATCTACCACTGTTAAAAGATAAGTATCCAATTATGCTTTAATCATGTTTTGCATGACTGTGCTACTTATGTTATCATGAATTCTGCTGTGTGTATTGATTATTATTAAATGCTATTGATTGTTAATTATAACAGTAAATAATATATTTACTCTGAGATTAAATGTGTTTATTTTCTTAAATGCATGTGGATTATGTAATGTCTATATGAGTTATGTAAAATGTGTGTACAGATTGGTAACAAAGAGCAATAAAAGCCTTGGTAGCCAAAAATGGTGCGCTACAACATCATTTCTTTCAAGCAATCTCTTCAAGGGGACTAATCCTTTTGGAATATGGTTACTGGGCAATTGAACAATATGATGGTAAACAATTTTATTCAGAAAACTATCAATATGAGGGATTTTTCAGTATCATGATCTTGATTAATATGTAAGGTAGAAAACTCATCCACAGTCTCAAGAAATATTTTTATCTCAATATCATCTTCAAAAACCTTCCAATGTTTGACATTATGAGGTATAGAGGGTCTATACTTCACTTCCACATCATAATTGAGTTTAGGGGGTAGGGGAACTCTGAAATTACTTGCTGAAACAACCAAGAAATATTCCATAGTGTTCTCCTCTCTTGGAACAAATGAGATATTAAAAGCTAAGAATAAATTATCAACAAGATCCCAAACTTCATTTCTGTAAGTCCTTAACCTAGGTTTTTTAGCTTGATACCAATTTTTTACTTGGTGAACAATTAATTCAGCATCTCCAAACATTGCTATCTCTTCAATATTCATGTCTTTAGCAGCCCTCAAACCCAAAACAAGAGTGTCATATTCTGCCAGATTGTTTGTAGTTTCAAATTAAAGCTTGTAAGACAAATATATGGTCTCTTGGGTAGGGGAAATAAAGACTCCCCAACACCAACACTCTCCTTATAAGAGGCTCCATAAAAAATCATCTTCCAAACAAAGGTATTAGGAGGAGAATCTTCACAAGAGGTAAGAGATTGTTTTATGATTTCAATAGGTGGTTGAGGAGTATCAATGAGCTGTAATATACTAGATCTTAAATCAAGATCAAGTGAAAAAATAGGGTGGTTAGTAAGATTTGCTTCATCATTGATGATGTAGGCTAGTTGTGCCTCCCTATAAAGTATTCTATGTTCTCCCCCAAATACAGGAATGGTGGCATATGAAAGGTCCATCTACAAAGTTCCCCCTAGTATTTTGATCCAAAATCTTGAAAAGAGCATTCCAAACTTAGGGGGGACATCAACCACCACAATATCCATAACCACACTTTGTTGAAATTACTAAGACAACTAAGAGGGGGAGGGGGGGCGCAGGGGTGAATCAATTGTTACTGTGCTTAAACAATTTATGACTATTCAAATAATTTTTAATCTCTTTCAAGTGACCATCAATATTATACAAGATATGAACAACATAAATCATGAACATCATTCAGACATAAGATATACACATAGACATATTTACACAAGGAAAACAATAAAGGGAGAAAACCTCTTCTTCTTCGAATGATTGGCAGTCTTTTAAGTTATGTAAATCATCTATATTTGAGCACCAAATCAATGTGAGGCTACTACCTTTGTTTTATAAGCTCCAACTTGTTGAGAGCACCAACTCTCTGGTTTCTCTAGTACCCACTAGAAGGAAGCATCAACTCTCTAATTGTTCCAGCACCAACTGGACTTATACAAGCACCAAATTGCATACATAAAACTCTGTGTTTTCCCGAGAACCACCCTATTTTCTAGATACAACTAAATGGAAGATACAACTTCCAATATTCAAGCACCAACTTGAATATCAGAGGACCACAGTCCTCCTTAGAACCACTCTACCTCCCTGAGTGTAATTAAATGATTTAATAACCAACAATACATGTGTTTCAATTCTCACCACTTCTTCTCTGTTCTGCAATTCTTCTATGCTTTTATATTTTCTACAATAATGCTATGCTTCTATCTGTTCCGTAGTTCTGCTCTGCTTCAAACTGTTCTGCAATTATTCTCTTGCTTCTGTCTGTTCAACATCTCTAAGTTTTATCTCATACTATGCATACTGTAATTTTACCTTTCTTATAGTTCAACTAATTTTTCTAGTTCGAACAACCAACCTAACACAGTCATTGTGTTTCCATTTTATCCTATACCACATATTCAGTTACACCTTGAATCTCCAAGAAAATGCATCAACAACTGAATTGTCAAATGTCCAAGAACTATGATTTATTTTTGCTAACTGAATCGTAACTGATCAATTAACTGTGAAGTGCAACAGTATCCCTTCAATCATATTCCCAATTAATCAACACCATTGGATTAATTCAGTAGGGTCTCGCGTTTATCTCATATGCCCACTAGTTGTGACCGAGTGCTAAACAGAATTTGAATTTCGTGATTTCGCATTTTGGTATTCCTATGATGAAGGGTCTCGACACTCCAAGTCGTGATTGCCGAAACTCCAAAATGGAGCTTAGCACTGCTAGCTTCTTCCCCTCATGTGATCACCAGTGGTGACCAGGTGCTTATCCACAAAGTGATTCACGATTCGCAACTTCGGGACTCCTGTGATGAAGGGTCTCGACTCTGCATGTCGCGATCGTCGAAATAGAGCTTGGCTGCACTAGCTCCTCCCTCCAACTCTTGACGATGTGCCCATGCGTTATGACCACTCGCCAATCAAATGAGCACTTTGTGATTTTGCACTTTTTTCGTGAGTCTCATTGACTCCTCCAACTTCGAGTATCTGAAACTCCAAAATGGAGCTAGATCAATGGCTCATGCTCTCCCTTTGATCAACGACTCAGATTAAATTGTGGTTTCACATTTCATGATTTCAAAGGATAGAGCACCTTCTTCCTTTGAGTTTCCAGTCAGCGAAATGCTGACCTCTTGCCATGTGTACTCTGCATCCAATAGTCCAAGACATACCTTGATCCAATGGTCCATATCAATCCTCGATCCAATGACCCAGATCATTTCAGAATTTCACATATCGCGCTGATCTCACATCACGCTCTGTTGATTCCTCCAATGTGCAAGTCAGTGAAATTCTAATCGCTCGCCACGTGTCCTCCTCAACGATGGATGGTCCTCTTGCTTTCAAAACTTTGTAAGCCCACTTCATCTTGTACTTAAATATTGTGCTCCTTATTCTTGATCCAACGATGGTTGATCCTCGTGCTTAGATCCAACATCTGATATTTTTTCTCCTCTTTTGTGCATTTCTCCTGTCAATATTCAGATCTGACAGTCATCGTGAATTTTGAATGGGTGATCCAATGATCACTGTTGCTCTTCACTGTTGATCTTTCCATGCCATCATCGTTGCGCTGTGAATCGTGATGATCTCACCATCAATGAAAAACATGTTGCCTTATGTCTGTAAATATGCCAACAAAATCCCCCTTTGGCATTGATGGAAACCTTGACCTTGAAGAAACTGAAGAACTGCACTCTACACTCTTTACCTGGACTGCTAATCTACCTGCTTAACATCCATCCAACCATACCACTGTAGCATCTTTGCCACACTCACCACACTTTTTATCCCTCTTTGTCATCAATGTCAAAGAAGAAACACGTTCCCCCTGAGCTGTTTTTGTACATCTCGAAGGTATAAGATATGTGACAGTCACATACTCCCCCCGACAAGGTGAATAAATTAGACAAAAGAAGATATAACCCCAACTTCTGATGAAGATATCCAAAAGGTTTCGTTGCTAACGGTTTAATAAATATATCAACTATCTGTTCTGTGGAAGGATTATAATTCACCTAAACAAGTCTGTTTGTAACCTGTTCTATGAGAAAATGATACTTTATTGGTATATTATTAGACTTTTAATGAAGTGCAGGATTCTTAGAGAGACTGATGGCACTGGTGTTATCATAGTGAAGTGTTATGGGATCAGTATAAGTTACCTTCAAATCTGCAAGAGTTTGTATCATTCATAAAATTTGTGTACAACAAGTAGCAACAACAATGTACTCTGCCTCTGTAGTTGATAAGGAAATGGATCCCTTCTTCTTACTAATCCATGCTACTAACGAGTCACCCAGGAAGAATGCTCCTCCACTGGTTCTCTTTCTCTCATCCACACACTTTTTCCAATCAACATCTGAATAAGTAGTTAACTGAAATTTCTGATTTCTAAGATACCACAGAACATAAGTCATTGTGCCCTTCAAGTACTTGAATATCCTAGTTACAACTACTAAATGACTTTGTTTAGGAGAAGACTGATAACGACCTACCATTCCAACAGCTTGCATTATATCAGGACGAGATGTTGGTATGTACAGAAGAATTCCCATCATTGATCGATATGTCCTTTTATCAACACCAGGTGAAATGTCATATTTACTGAGCTTGCGACTAACCACCATAGGTGTACTAACAGAAGAAGAATCTTCCATCTGAAATTTCTTCAACATCTCTTTCAAATATTTTTCTTGAGAGATAAATATTCCTGCAGAAATTTGATTTACTTGTAAACCAAGAACGTATGATATTTCTCCTATCATGGACATCTCAAAATCCATTTTCATAGAGTTAGCAATTCACTGGACAGAGGATTCATTAGTACAACAAAAAATAATATCATCTAAATAAACCAAAAAAACTAGTAAATTATCACCTTCAGACTTAATGTAGAGATTGTTGTCAACAATACCTTTTTTGACTCCTTTGTCTTGTAAAAATTTGTCCAGTCTATAATACAAGGCTCATGGTGCTTGTTTCAGTCCATATAAATCCTTCTTCAACTCGAAAACATAATCAGGATTATCTGTCAATGAGAATCCTTCAGGTTGCTCCATATATACTTCTTCCTCTAGATCTCCATTAAGAAATGCTGACTTAACATCCATCTGATAAACTTTAAAGTTCTTATGACATGAATATGCAAGAAACATTCTGATGGCTTCCAATATTTTCACTGGTGCAAAAGTTTCATCAAAATCCTGACCTTCAACTTGTGCATACCCTTTACAGACGAATCTGGCTTTATTTCTAACAACTTGTCATTTTTCATTCATTTTATTCTTGAACACCATTTGGAACCTATTACATTCTTATCTTCAAGTCTAGGAACAAGCTCCCAAGTATTTTTCTTCTCAATTTGATCAAGCTCTTCATTCATAGCTCTAATCCAATCATCATGGTTGTTGGCTTCATAAAATTTTTTAGGTTCAATCATAGATAGAAAAGAAACTTGAGATTGTTTTGAGTCTTTAACTAATTTCCTTCTTGTTTGAACTCCTTTATTTATATCTCCAATTATCTGATTTTCAGAATGATTATTTCTAACAATTTTGAGAGGTGGTTTTGTTTCTTTCTGTTGATTTGTGTCAGCCTGATTATTCGTATCATCATCTGATTTAGATTCTTCCCTTTCTGATCCTTGGACCTCTTCATATTCATCTTCAACTATATCTTTTGTGCTTGGTTCAACACTGCTTACATTTCTAACCGTGATTTCCTCATCAACTTTTATGTCGATACAATCAACCAATCTATGCAGCCTCTTATTGTAGCATCTGTACCCTTTACTATTTGTAGCATAACTTAAGAATATACCTTCATCAACCCTGTCATCATATTTCCCAATATTTTCATCATTATTTTTGATATAACATTTACTCCCAAAGACTTTAAAATGCTTTATTGAAGCGGGTCTTCCAAACCATAGTTCATAAGGATTCTTGTCACTGTGTGGCCTGAGATGAGATTTGTTAAGGATATGAACAACTGTATGAATTGATTCCACCCAATATGTTTGAGCAATATTCCTTTCATTCATCATTGATGTTTCCATCTACTGAACTGATTTATTCTGCCTCTCAACTACTCCATTTTGCAGTGGAGTCCTTAGAATAGTGTATTCTCATTTGATTCCATGTTTATCATAGAAATCTTTGAAGTTCCATGAACTAAACTCTCCTCCTCTATCAGACCTTATTGCCTTCAATCTTTTTCTTGTTTGATTCTCAGTCAGAGCCTTAAATAATTTGAATTTTTCAAATGCTTCAGATTTTTCCTTCAAAAAGGAAACCCATGTTAGTCTAGAATAATCATCAATAATCAACATAAAATAGTTTTCTTTTCCTGTACCTTCTTTTCTTGATGGTCCACATAAATCCATATGTACTAACTGGAGAGGTTTTTCTGTTGAAGGAGAGTTTTTAGATTTGAACTATGTCTGAGTAAGATTTCCTATTTCACAAGGTTTACAAACAAACTCATATGGCTTTGATATCTTTGGAAGATCTTTTACCGTCCCATTTTTTCTAAGCTTTATTATATGATCAAAATTTAGATTTCCAAGCCTTCTGTGCCATATCCAACTTTCATCATACATGATTAAGTGACATTCTTCTTTTTCTTCTTTTAACACATAGACATTGTTCTCTGTTCTTATCCCTTTTGCAACCAACTGTCCTGAATTGACATACTTTATTTTACAATATTTAGAAGTAAAAACAACTTCACACTCTTAGTCACAGAATTGACTGACACTAAGAAGATCATGTTTCAGACCATCTACAAATAACACATCTTGAGATTTTCCTTTGCCATTACTCAGACTTGCCATTCCTTTACCTTTTATTTTTCTTGGTGCATCGTTTCCAAAAGTTGCATTCTCTGATTTTCTTTCACTTAGAGTTAGAAACTTACTTTTGTCTCCAGTCATATGTTTGGAACATCCACTGTCAATATACCAGGGATTATTTTGTCTTTGGGTTGATAACACTAGTCTACACTTGTCATCTTCTTTCTTCTTCCAAACCTTGAAATTTTCAGCAGTTGGATTCAAATCTGGCTTATAATTCCTTAAGTGACAATCTGCAGCTTTATGTCTATAATTATGGCAGATGTAACATTCTGGTTCACTGAATAGCATATCATAGATATTGTTATGCTCATCACTGTTGTTACGCTTAAACTGTGTCCTTTTCCCAGCCATCGCATGATTTATAGTCTATGATTGTTTGTTGCTTGGTTGTCTCATCTTTGTTGTGGAAGATAGTTATTCCTTGAGTACTTGATTTCTCATATCTATATCTTAAAGAACAAGTTATAGATTTGTGAACAAATTTAGAACAGAAAAACAAATATCCATAAAAAAATCTTTTGTATCTGGAAAAAGTCTGTCTTCTTTGAGCGGGTCGATTTCTTTCATGCTGATAATTTATCTGATCTACAGATTCGGTTCTGGTATTTTTTCTTTCATTCCTTCTTGGTGGATTATTTTCTTTCTTTGTTTCTGTAGATTGACTGTTGTCAATGATTGAGGATTTGACAAACTTGATGGGTTCTGTATTACTTGGATGATCACTACTTGATCATTCTTCATACCCCAAGCTAGCTTTCAACTTTGGATTTCTTTGCTGATTTAGAATGGAGGTTAATCTTTCTGAAGCTTTAATACTTGATAGATTTTGGTGAGACAATGCCTTAAACTTATCCATCTCTTTTCTGATTTTTACTATCTCTTCTTCTAAGGCTTCACACCTCGCTTTCTTCTCTGATAATTTTTGTTTGAGAATTTCCTCTATTTCTTTGCCTCTCTTAACTCCATTTTTAGTAGGGCAAAGTCTTCATCAGGTTTTTTACCATTCATTTTAAACTGCATCAAAAACTGTTTTTGTTTTCTCTTCTTACATCTGATTCTGTCAATTTCTTCCAAAGCACTGATTAATTCACCTTACATATCCACCACATCTTCTTCATCATCGATGTCACCTCCTATGATTTTATCATCAAGATCTCCCATATCCATAAGCATAAAATCATTCACTTTGTCTTAATATGATGAATCACTATCTATGTCTTCTGAGGAGTCATCATTATTTGCACACAAACTTTTCTTTTTACTATATTTTTTAAATTTGTATTTCTTTTCATCATCAAAGTTCTGGTCCTTTTGTTCCTTTTTCTCTTGAGGACACTTAGATGAAAAATGACCTATTTTACCACATTTAAAGCATTTGAAGGGCATCTTGTCTTGATATTTGCCTGATCCTCTCTTTAATCTTCTCACAATTTTTTCTTCAATATCATCTAGTTCTGAATCAATAGTCTTGTCTGCTTTAAAAGATGATTCTCTAGTAATGGATTTATCTTTTCTAATTCTCATTTCGTATGCAGTTAGAGTTCCTAGGAGTTGATCAATGGACAAAGTTTTAAGATCACTTAGTTCTTCGATTGCAGATACTTTTGGATTAAATTTATCAAGTAGAGATCTTAAAATTTTTTGAACAAAAAATGATTCTGCAATCTTCTCACCAAGACCCTTCATGGCATTCACAAGCTCTTCAAATCTTAAAAAATAC
>JASDQU010244737.1:88611-99145 GCA_032191745.1 Picea mariana | reverse complement strand
ACATATCCAACCAAGAGGGTATGGCTTAGGATGTGGAATTGTTTCCAACTTTAATTTCTTAACAGTTTCTTCAGATATAAGGTTTGCTTGCGATCCAGTATCAAATAGAGTATCTATCTTAGTATGCTTTGAAACAACCCTTATGTGAAAAAGTTCAATTCTCTCTTTTTCTTGTTGAGTTACATTGAGATTGTTTTTACTTGAAGAACTAGTACTTGCAATAGAACCATTACCTTGATAACCCATAGCTGTGATCTTTGTTTCATCACCCGAATCAGAACCTAAACCATGTTGTATGGTTGCAGCAGTCTTTGACTTCCCTTTGTTGCCAAACTTTTTGAGTCTTCTTTCAGGATGAAGTTTCTAACAATGGTCTTCATCATGGCCATCGTTTGAACAATGTTTGCATGTGAATTTCTCTCCCTCTTTCTTAACAATAGCATTCTTTTTACCGTTGCCCTTGATATTCCTTTTTCCTTTGTCTCCATGGCGGAAAGGCTTCTTGTTACCCTCATGAGTTTCATTCCTTCCTCTTGCTTCTAAATGAGTGGCCTGAACACAAACTTCATCTAGATTTGAAGGATTAAACATGAGTATAGTATGTCTCAAATAACTATGTAAAGCTCCAATGTATTTGAGTAAAGTTTCTTGAGAAGACAAATCTACTCCCAAAACCAAATCTCTTCTCCTAAATTCTTGAGTAAATCTTTGCACATTCTGCCATTTAGCTTGTCTAAAGTTTTGTCAATCCATAGTATCTTTTTGCATATATGCCAATGGGTAAAATTGTCTTTTAATTGCAACAATAAAATCATTCCAAGAGGTAAAAATTTTACCATGTTTCTTCATGTCCTCCTGAGTCTTAGATTCCCACCAAAGGAGTGTTGCACTATCCAATCTTAAAGAAGCAAGTTGAATCTTAGTTTCATCATCTTGAATTTTTTGTATTCTACAATACACCTCAATTTGACGAATCCAATTATCTAATTTCTCAGCATTAACTTCTCCATTGTATATTGGCAATTCAAATTTAATATCAAGCTTTAATGAAGGAATTTGCAAAGGAGTTTTACCATGTCCCTTTGGAGAATTCGGAAGAGGTCTTGAATTGGTTGAAGAAGAAGAAGAAGATGATGATGGAGGAGAGGGTGGTGGAGAAGCACCATTCCCTCCATTTCCATTTGGAGTTTTATCACCACTATCTCCCTTATGCTTTGAAGGGTTGGAACCTTCACCTTGCAACCTTGTATTCCTTTCTATCAATATCTTCATCATCTCTCTCATTTCCATGACATCTTTTCTGAGATCTTCATCTTCTACGGGAACATGTTCATGACTCTCTTCATGAGCCATACTTGGTGAATGCCTCCTTGAAACTTGTGGTGATGGTATATGTTTTCTCCTTGAAGGATGAGAACTTGGCTCTACAAGTTGACATTCTCCTCTTGTGAGTTTCAACCTTGTAAGCATCAGAAAACAAAACACTTGCAAATAATCAAGTCTTCAAAAACCTATGCTCTGATACCAACTTGATCTAAAAATGAAGAAGACTTGTATTCTTGAAAATATTTGCAGGTTAAATTTATGTGTTAAAAGAAAACGGATCAACTTTGCAACACAACTTTAATAGGATTTACTCATTCAAGATGCACAATAGCATAATCAATGAACAGAAAACACATAACACAACAAATGATAAAGGAGTTCACCCCTCTCTTGGGCTACATCTCCTGGTCCAGATTCCAATGGATCATTTGTATTATTTTCTCAAAGTGCTCAAAAATGTGTTTTACAATGCTCAAAATGCCAAATAGACTGCTCCAATGGCTTCAGAACGTCCAAAAACCCCTATTTGGGCTTTTTCGACACCTCGTTTGGCCAAAAAATGAAGTAGATAGGCTTCCTGGAAGTCTCCCCTTCAAGCTTGTTGTCTCTGCATCTACAAAATGCACCTCCTCTGGCTCAACCTAGCCCACACGCAATTTAAAGCGTAAAAACTTAGCACCAGGTCTAACTGCACAACCGATCCAAACTGTTGAACCGTTACGCGCCGGCCCTAACTACCAAGGCCCGTGGGCACATGGTTGTCACACGACCACGCGCTATACAACAGGGCTTAAGTTTTAACAACCATTTGATAACCGTAATGTTAAACCTGCGTGCATATATATATATATTGGTCACATGGCATACCAAACCGCGCATGTATTTAAACGGTTATAACATAGTTACGGTGGGTCCAACCACCATGGCTCCAGCCGCATACAATACAACATATGACCACGGGCCAGGGCTTAGCCCCGGCCCGGTCCACGCCCAAACATACATTTAAACAATGTTAAATACAATGCATTGCATATATATAACAAGGAACATGTGTGGGCACACTGGTTGGGCGGCCTTTCCCAAAGCTTTACCCTGCCCCAGAGGTCACGGGGTCGACTCCTGCTGAGTGCAAAGATTTTAACCAACAAACAGGTGACACGTGGCGGCCTTTGATTGGGCCACGTGTCGCCATCCTATTCACTGCCAACAAACACGTCACATACCAACTGTTCAATAATTGTCTGCCACATCAATGTACAGCCTGCCACATCATCTGTACGACCTGCCACGTCATCGTCCGTACAGACTGTACGGACTGTACAGTCAGCATCCCTTTTTTGCATGTTTGTCATTTTGAACAGAACCCGACATCTCTCGCTCCTGACATCTGTTTGAACCCAAACGAGTTGCATTGGGTTCGCAACGACGAGGCCTGCGCTCTCATTCGATTTGAAGCGATTCCGAGCACTTTGAATTTTTGAGCAAAATTTGATCCCCTGATCAACAACGACTACCAAGAATCACTAAAGATGAGCCCTTTCGAAGTCCTCTATGGTAGGTCGTGCAACACTCCAGTCAGTTGGAGTAATCCCGTGAACAAAATTTCGATTGGACACAACATGTTGAAAGAAATGGAACAACAAGTGATTCAGATAAAGCAAAATCTGAAAAATCGCTCAAAATAGACAAAAAAGTTATGCTAACAGAAAGAGAACCCCCAGGGAATTCAAGACGGGAGACCACGTCTATCTCAGAGTTAGGCCCAGGAAGAGTTCCATGAGGATGGGATCTTGTGCCAAGTTAGCACCTCGATATTGTGGACATTTTGAAGTTCTAGATAGAGTAGGACCTGTAGCCTATAGGCTAGCACTTCCTCCCATAGTAAAGGCACATAATGTTTTCCATGTTTCCTTATTGAAGAAATATATATATATGATGCTAATCATATAATTGACTGGTCTGTGATCCAAATGGAGCCGGAGGGAGAGTTCCTGCCAGAACCCAAAGCATACTAGACAGGAAGGAAACCTCACTCAGGAACCGAACCATTGCGTTGGTCAAGGTGCAGTGGAAACACTTTGGCCCAGATGAAGCTACGTGGGAAATGGAAGATGCCATGAAACAGGCATATTCGATTTTGTTTACTTCTATACATACATGTCATGTTGATAGATAGAACATCGAGGGCGATGTTCCATTAAGGGGGAGGGAATTGTAACACCCTGTTTCCCCCAGTCTGTAAATATAACTATATTGGCCAGAGAACTATGGCAAACTCAAAGGTGTAAATGTTTGATTTGATGGACCTTTGTATAAAACGTTGATGAATGTAAATTTGTATGAATATGTGTTGCATGACTGCTGGAAAGGGGATGTGCTAAAAGAGACCACGATTGCTAATGAAAAGGTGGTGGAAGGGACCCGGAGCGGTTGTGTTAACTTCCACTAAACTAGTACCATACGGGTTTTACTTGCTCAAGACCAAAACAACTCTCTGACCCATAAATGAATTTCCGTCAAGATGGTAGGTGGGGAGGCTCCTCAAGATTTAATGAGGGGATGGGGCGGACCGACCATCTGTAAAGCTCTCAGACCTGACCACGAACAAAAGAAAAAAATTTGTGCCACACATAATCTTGCAGGGGGATGCAAGAAAGGAAGCATGGGGGGGGCAACAAAAAGGATCGCAGACCAGAACCAAAACTCGGGAATCAGAAGGAATTATGAACACAGGAGAAGGAGAGTAACCTTTGTCCTCGTCTATTTTTCTATATAGGGAGAAGAAGAGTAACCTTCGTCCCTAGCTTCTGTTGAGTTGGAAGTAAGAGATTGAATCTCAGAGCATCGTGGCCTAATCTCGGGAGTGGCCAGTGATAAACTTGTTGGGAGTGACTGAGCCTATGGTAGGGTGGAAATGAGCACCCCTCTCAGCAGTCGCATCACGCCTTGTGGTTCTGATAAGTGTTTTATGCCTTGTATTTTTAATTGAATATCATGGATACATGCTCATGTTTATACGCCCATAAATGGTTTCTGTATGCTATGTTTTCCTTGTATTTTATATTGGAGATAACGAATGCATGTGTATACTTATATGCCACAGTTGGTTTCTTTATAAATTGAGTAAGTCCGGAGCATGAGTTTGTTCCACTAAGAATCGTCCCATCTGCCTGATTCTCTTGGTGTTCTGATCCCTCARAAGCACCTTCCCCGGGGAATTGCATCATGTCTCAGAGTCAGAGTAAACTCCTTGGTATGGCTATCGCTACGGTAAACCCACGAGGTTACCCTGCCCCGGTGTCATAGGTCATAACTCGGTGAGTTCATTCATGTCAGTAGCCTAGGGACTTTGAAAGGTACCCAAGCCCTTATCCAGAAACCCGACTAAGATCAAAGATAATTTCCCAGGAACCATCTGAAGGTTCATGTGACCCGGGTCTGGAAACCCTGTGCAAGAAGGAGTTAGCTCTCTAAGGTTTCGGAGTCATGGGAGTTTGAAGCTCTGAGAGGTTGAATTCCGTGACCCAAGTTCAAAAAGGATAACAAGTCCAATTATCGAAAAGGAGTATCCTTTCGTTTGGTAGATGAACGGACGGGATCCTTTCGGAAGCATCCCAGGTCTGTCAGGACCAATGGATCTAAAGGGGGAGCGCAGGCGTTAACGCCTCGACCCCTTCAATTTTCGCAAGTAGCGATGGAACCGGGACCGTAGATCCCAGGATCCATCAGGAACTAACTAGACCGTCGATCTTAACCCTTGTGTAGGCGGGAGAATGGACTCGTCAAAGTCCTGAAAAATCTCGAAGTGATCGAAACCGTCCATCAACAGAGGACATGTGGCGAAGGATTAGTGCTTCGCTGACTCCCTACTGAAGAAAGTCAAAGGGTAGAGTTTTGTGAACTCACGAGACCCGAACTCACGACTTGATCTGAACCGTCAGATCACAGGAAAACCGTGATCGTTGATCTGGGCGCGAGGATATCGGGAGTTTAGGGTTCGGACTTTAGAAAGATAGGCATTGGTTGTGTGCCAACTTCGTGAAACACGAAGTCCCGATGAGTTCGGAAGATTAAGCCCCCGGTCGTGACGAATGTCATGTGGGTGGAAGTTTAAGGGAGGAACTACTGAAGATTGGGATTTCGAGGAACGGAGAGTCAGAGCTGGCTCACCTTCATTATCCTGATACGCGAAATCACAACACGATCATAGTCGTCGATCGAGGGGATAGCACAGGACCGTAGATCTAGACTTGGAGAGAAACCGGAGGTCGGGGATTTGGAAAACATAAGTCAGGATTGACTCGCCTACAGAAGTCCCAAAGTCCTGAAATACGAAGCGTCTTTTTATAGGTGCGCGGTCACAGCCTGTGGTTGCATAGGTGAAGCTCACGCCTTGTGCATGTTTGCATCGACGGAGTTTCAATAGGGCTTGTGGATCAGATATCGGGATTTTAGTAGGAAATCAAAGAGCTAATCTGGCTCTAGAACAAGAAAATTTTATTCAGTTCCCGCTCGAAGCGTGGGGGTGTTACAGGTAGGGTAAGTTTAGAGGCATTATAAACACACACACAAATAAGAAATTGTGGTATTATCACCCCTGGCACCTGGGTAAGTCAAAGCTTTAGTTTCAAGAATTGACACTAAGACACGAAGTGATGTTGTGAAGGTGCATAACCAATTCCACCAATGAATCACTTTATAAGTGACTTTTTGTTGGTAGGTTAAGTCCAGATACACTATAAACACACCAACACATGAGACCATTAGGGATTATCACCTTAGCACCTATGGACACTGAATCTCTTGCCCCGAGAAGTTAATTAAGCATTGTAGATTGAAGTGCTTTCCCTGATAATTCAAACTGATACTTGTAGTAATGTGATGAAAACTCATAACTGACTCCACTAGCAAATCATTTTTATAAATGAATCAATGGTAACGGGGTAAATATAGACACACGTGACACACCTAGATATTATTTCCCTAAACACCAGAGGAGGTCGAAACTCTTGTCATGAGAATTGACACCACTCTATGTAATAATGTAGTTAAGCCTTATTGTGTCAAAAGATGCAACATGGAGTTGACACATGGTATTTAAAAGGATATTAATAACAAAAAAATATTTCAATGTCAGTTATAGATCAAATATTTCAATGTCCACTTTGAGTATAATATTTTTGTATCAACTTCCCTTGGATGGGGTGTTAACGAGACAATTATGATGATGCGACCAGTGGATGGTGGCGTCGACACCTAATGTCCCTCTTCTATTTTGTGGATGGTGTTTGAAGTTTATTTTGATGGTTGGATGATGCGTCCCAACCAAGGACTCATCATGATGAGTACAATGGCGGAGGAAATGCAACAAACTGGTATAGATGACTGAATGAGTTTTCTTACCTCGTTTGTGTTAGCAATTATGGTAATGGAGGGTTGTGATTGCTCCTTAGCCATATGCAAGTCCTCAAGGTTGTTAAAGTTAATTTTCCCCCGACTTGGAAATGAATCTTCTTTTATCCCCAGCGTGAATCCTCTCAAGTCACTCCAAAGCCTAATCCTCTCTCTTTGTGTGTTCTTTCTCCCTTCGCCCCCAACTGTATGCCTCGTCAACGAGGGAGAGTCATTAGAGGCAATGTAACATTTCATGGTTTCAGAGGCACAAAAAGGAGTCCTACCTCAAAGGACAACAATGGTGAAAGTGAGCATAGCTATTTTGGTATCCAGAACGAGGGCACATCCCAACACTTGCAACAGCAAGAAGCTTCGTGGGAGTAGCGAGACAATACGAAAGAGGTGGAATATTGGGGCTACAAGGTGGAGTGGGAAGATCTAAATCAAGGCCCATACCTGGAAGTTAGCATCGATGTCCCGAAGACCAACTCAATAGCATATGCAGACAAAGTAGTCAATCCTCTCATTCTCAAGTTGTAGATGATGATTCCCTTCCCAAGGAAGCAGGTGACACAACCCAGTCAAACAAGGAGGCTCCTTGGAACCCCAATTCGGATGGAGAAACCAATATTGTCCAGTTCTATGAGGATCACTTACAGCTCATATTTGAGCTAAGAAGTGACATGTCTGATTAGAAATTTAAGCAAGAATTGATGGAACGAAAAATAGACATGTTGTTGGACATGTGTACCCATCTCTTGAAGCGTCACAAGCATCGGGAGCAGCTACATCAATGTGTCATTATCCATGCATGGCAATCTCCAATCGGGTGCAATCAAGTGGACAATCAAGCAGAGAACTTAGGACTCCATTCGAACAAGTAACTTCCCTTATGTTTAGTTGCTCGTCTTTTTGTCATAGGCTCTTTTTTCTTATTATAGCAGTATACATTTTTAAGACTGGAAAGCTATTGTGTAAAACGCTTTTAAATTTTGGCCCTTGGGTTTTGTTTTTATTGACAGTATGGTCCTGGTTCTTGGAATGGTTTCCTTTGTTGGCAACACAAGTTCTAGGACCTCAAATATGTACTCAATTTTGTTGATTAATAGAAGGTAACATCAACTAGCTTACAAAAAAAATTATTTGTATATCAACTTTATATATAAATATAGATATAAAGTAATTGACAAGTAAAAAAAATATTATTTCGTAGGTGTTTTTTACATGGAGTGCTTAACATGGAGTTGACACATGACATTTAAAAAATATTAATAAATAAATAAATAAAATTCAATGTCAACCACAAATAAAATATTTCAATCTCAAGTTTATATATATATATATAGCAATTGAAAGTAAAAAAAATATTATTGGGTTGAGAGATTCTTTTTACAACTAAGTATGAGGAAGATGTGTAATTCCTTCCCTAGTCAACTTACTAACAAAAAAATATTTCAAGATTACTCATAAATAAAATATTTTAAAATCAATTGTATATATATAGTAAGCAATTGAAAGTACATAATTTCTTATGGTTAAAACATTTCAATAATGTGTTGTTAAGCATAAGGGAGATGTGTAATCCCTTTCATGCTCAATACAACATATAGAAAAAATATTAATAACAAATAAAATATTGTAATATGCAACTTAAGTAAAATAATTTAATGTCAATTATATANATTTCTATGTGTGTATGATAGATCTGTTTAAGATGATTATATATATATATATATATATATATATATATATATATATATAATCATCTTAAACAGATCTATCATACACACATAGAAATCTAATTCCTCAATGTGCAAACTTTTTTAGAATGCAAAAAGATTGCACATCAAAAAATTTCATCCCTCTGAACACATGAACACATAATAGATCTGAAGTTAGATGAGTCATTGTTGATAACTAACTTCACCACGTGTAAAATAAGTTCACTGTCTATTATATTTATTATTAATCAATTGCTAATCCAAAAAATTGATCCCTCTTAATATATAATAGATGTGAAACTAAGACGAACCTATGCTAATAACTAACTTGACCATGTAAAACAAGTTTACTGTCTATTATCTTTATCATTAATATATCATTAATCGATGACTGATGAGTGAAAAGTTCACACAGACTCCAACTAAACTTATCAATAGACTACGGGCACGGGCTGTCCACGCTCTTCTCTCCTCTCCGCACTTCTTGGAGTCCAACAGTGGGAGTCTCTCCTCAAGCGAAACAAATGATTCACGAGCGTCCACGTATGAGGAAACCACACATTCAATCCAGGTCCGTCAGTGAGCGTATGCGGACAACAAAGATACGAGAAAATGATACGAAGGCCCACCAGCTGGAACGTCCTGACATCCTAGGATGAAGTCAAATTTTCGTCTAATCTAACGTGTCACATATGAAGGACTTGTCTCAGTTTGGCTAAGGTATTTGTGGTGATTACAACGCCATTGCCGTTGATAAATCCTCCGCTTTTACAATGGATTACCCAGTCTTCAATAGCCGTGTTTCCCAGGAATCGAACCAGCGCTATTTACAATGCCTTCTGCATTGGTACGGGCATTCAATGCTTCTAGCCTGTGGGGATTGGAGTGGAAAGAAAACCAGAGAGACTTCAAGGTTCATAGGCCTTTTGGGGTCTCTTTTATTTGTTCGCATGCCAATGCTGTGAAACAAATTGTGAAGTGCAGAGGTGCTCCGGGAATGTCAGAGGCAATGCCCACGTCCGTGGGGGGACTTGTGATGAATCCTCTGGGAAAACCCATGTTGCCATCTGAGCAGAAGGTGTACGATGTTGTGCTCAAGCAGGCTGCCATGGTGAATGATGTTAAGCAACAGAAGGGGATTAATGTGTTGGATGTGAAGCCTGAGATTGTTTCTCCTTCTACCATTGAGTTGTTGAATGAGGCCTATGAACGCTGCGGTGAAGTTTGTGCTGAATATGCCAAGACTTTTTATTTGGGTACCTTTTAATCTCTTGGACATTAAATTCTTGTTTCTTTCAATTTACTGTATAAGATTTTTTTCCCCTTAACTCAAAAAACCCAAAACTAATACTCGTTTTTTCCCTCACGTTTTCAACATGATTTTAGAAGGTTGACACGAATTGCTTACATGATTATCATGGCCTATCTGCTTACGATTTTCATCATATAAGTTCTGGTGATTTACCTCACCTTCTAAAGCACCCTCCTCCAATCCATGCTTACTAGGCCTTCACGTTTTCACCATAGTTTTGGACAGTCGGGACTAGTAGCTTGCTATCATGGTATCTGCTTACGATGTTGCTCATATCAGTTCTGGTGATTCACCTCACTTTCCAAATCATCCACCACTCTATGCTTATTAAGTCCCCACGTTTTCAGCATGGTTATGGAAGCTCTATACCAGTGGCTTACTTGATTATCATGGTCTATCTGCTTACGATTCTGCTCATAGCAGTTCTGGTGATTCACCTCACTTTCCAAATCACCCTCATCCACTCCATGCTTATTAGATCCTCACGTTTTCACCATGGTTTTGGAAGGTCAACACCAGTTGCTTACTTGATTATCATGGTCTGCTTATGATTTAGCTCACAACAGTTCTAGTGATTCACCTTGCTTGTCAAATCACCCTCCTCCACTCCATGCTTCTTAGGCCCTCACATTTTTACTATGGTTTTGGAAGGTTGACACCAGTTGCTTGTTATCATGGTCTATCTACTTGCAATTTTGCTTGTGGCGGTTTTGGTGATTCACCTTACTTTCCAAATCACCTCCTCCACTCCATGCTTATTCAGCCTTCGCGTTTTCACCAT
>JASDQU010244737.1:71680-81962 GCA_032191745.1 Picea mariana | reverse complement strand
AATTATATCCCAAAATATATCAAATATGCTAGCAATTAGGAGCATGACCTTAACAAGCTAAGATATTGAGGAAACACCTATACCTAGGCTAAGATAACTCTTATCACTTCACTGTGTTTCTTTAAGAAAGTGTAATAATCACTCAATATACTAACTTTTGGAACATATTTCATATAAGTTCAATCTTTGTAGACCTAAAATCTTAAAACTTAATAGCACTTGCCCATATATGGTATTTGTAGGATTTGGAAGGACCTGGTACAATAAAAAACAACAGTTATTTGATCAGACATATACCCTATCATAGAATTGATTCCATGTTAAAAATATATTGGTTCTTTCTAATAGATGAATACTTTTCTCTATCTTATTGATCGAACTCCCTCCCTTATACTAAATGGTTCTTATGTTGGGTTAGAGGGGGCACACCAAATATAGCTTCTGTAGTAAAGTGTAAAAGTCACACAACTCATCACCCAAGAGCTTCTAATATGATAACATTCTATGCAATTTATGTTCCCTTGCTCATTCTGACTATGATTTTGGTTTTAGTGTAATTGAAAGTGGCTCAGGGGCATAGTACACTAAAAAATATTCATGTGGATTTTCCTTTTGTGAACTTCATGCATGCTCACTTTGTTGGAAGGAAATCAATTTGAAGCACTGACTGTTTGTTTCAGGAACATTGTTGATGACCCCGGACCGAAGGAAGGCTATTTGGGCAATATATGGTAAGTGCAAAAATCATAGAATAATTTTAAAGCAGAGAAGATAAATGAAGAATCAATAACAAGTAAACATGCTCTTCTAGATGGTAATTAGGAAGCCTATGTATATGAGATGTCAACTTTATGATCACGAAAGGAAAATTATTGCTAAGATTTGTTATGAAGCTCTGCTACCTTAGTAATGAAGAAACAAGGGATAAGGCAAGGCTTGTGTTTTGACTCTTGAGACACGTCATCAGTGTATCCACTCTTACTAAAATATATGGAATATGCTGGTTCTCTGCACACAACCTTCAAAACACTTGCATCCAATGTGAATAGCTTAGTTGCAAGAAGGGGCCTAGCAATAGAACAATACCACAGTAATTATTTCCGTTGTTCTGGCAATGGAGTTCTGCCCTATTCTATATGATTTACATTTTCCTCTGTAAAGGTTAAATGCTCTCAGCAATCTGTCCAGTTTGCTGCATAAACATGTCAGTCAAGTTTTTCCAGTGGTAGTCTAAAGTCATCCACCTTATGATTGTCATACATGTTCAATATTTTGCACCCAAGAACTTCTAACCCGAGTATCTGTCTACCCTGATTCCAACCATTTACTACTTCAATACATTCACGCACTCATATTGGCTCTCATTCTGGATACTTTGTTATTATAGTCAGTGTTTTATGTTGGAAAACTATTGTCTAATTTATTTGCATACAACTAATTGATCTAGTGTAAATACCTAAAAAAAAGCCAGCCTTCTATTTCTTCAGCTTATCTACTTCTGTGACAGGAAATGCTTTCTAGACCATTGGGTACATTCTAGGGGATACTTCTGTGATTGTGGATTTTATACTCATAGATTTGTAAAATTTTCTTAGAAAAATTCTTGAACATTCAAAGTTTTTGTTTCACTTAATATTTTATCCATGTATATTTGGAAGGACAAATAAACTGTCCACATTCTAATCTCAAGGGTTATGCTTGGTATAGTATGGTGCAGAAGAACTGATGAGCTTGTGGATGGTCCTAATGCCTCTCACATTACACCTCTAGCACTTGATCGATGGGAGCAAAGGCTAGAGGATCTCTTTCTTGGGCGTCCATATGATATGCTAGATGCAGCTTTATCAGACACAGTTTTAAAATATCCAGTTGATATTCAAGTAAGAAATCCTACCTGGCCAACCTACTATTTACTTATAGAAGTGGTATGTTATATTGCTCAGGATTATGACATCCATGAAGATGTTACTATGGGTAAACATATAGGCTTGTATTAAAAAATCAACAGAGTTAACGATGGGGAGTTTACAAATGAAAATCCTAGGACTTGTGTTTCAAACCTGTCGCATATGTCTTTCAAAAAGCATGACCCAGTGTTAATGTCTCTTTCAGCCCTTTCGAGATATGATTGAGGGCATGCGAATGGATCTAAGAAAATCACGTTACAAAAATTTCAATGAGCTCTATCTTTACTGCTACTATGTTGCTGGAACAGTAGGCTTGATGAGTGTTCCTGTAATGGGAATAGCTCCAGAGTCAAAAGCAACAACAGAAAGTGTTTACAATGCTGCTTTAGCTTTGGGAATTGCAAATCAGCTAACCAATATACTGAGAGATGTTGGAGAAGAGTAAGCACAAAGTACCGGATTTAACGTTATATAGTTTGTTTAGTTTTTTCCCACATGTTGGAGACAAACTGGATTATGAAAATGTAGTGAGAAAAAATATCTGGAATCAGAGTGGTTTTCAGATATTGTGCAAAAAATTTTGTTTGTCAAACTTCTTATAATATAGAATATGTTTTCCTGTGTATCAGTGCTTGCCGGGGACGGATATATCTACCTCAAGATGAACTTGCACAGTTTGGACTATCAGATGAAGATATATTTGCTGGGAAGGTGACTGACAGATGGAGAGCTTTTATGAAGGACCAGATAAAAAGGGCAAGGATGTTTTTTGATGAAGCCGAGAAAGGTGTCACTGAGCTTGATAAAGCCAGCAGATGGCCGGTATGTTATTGTTTCTCATAACCTAGCTTACTGGTGAAGTTCTGGACCATTCATCTCAAAGATTTATTATTGAAAAATATATAATGAATGTTTATACTGCAGGTATGGGCTTCATTGATCCTTTATCGCCAGATATTAGATGCAATTGAAGCAAATGATTACGATAACTTTACCAAGCGAGCATTCGTTGGGAAAGTGAAGAAGTTTCTTTCATTGCCCATTGCTTACACGCAAGCTTTTGTGCAACCTGTAGTCACTTCTAAGCTTGCTCGAGCCTCATGAGTCTATGAAGTAGGGGCCCTTGGGTAGAAATCGTTGGACTGCTATATGCATTCCACCTATAACTAAGAGGCAAATTCTCAACCTGTTCTTGGAGATGCAGTTCATGGAAAGAACCAATTCTTTTCATCATTGAAATTTATTGACACCATTGGAGTCCAGCTATCAAAGGTTGGAAAGGCATTGCTCTCTATATCAGCTTCTTCTGTGTATGTTATTCTCCAATTGTTTAATGCGCCGTAGCCTGTAAGCCTTATAATTCATTTTTTTTCAAATATTTAAGTCTATCAATTGTAAGAATGAAGAAGCATACATGTTCAGTGGTTTAAATAGATTCCCACTACAGTCATCTCATGACTGCCTTGACAAGTTACTGTTTCAGATAAAAGGATGCAATGCTTCAGTATAATCCCTGAACAGGGGTTAATTCCTGTATAACACAAAGGGCTTAAGTTCTTATGGTTTATTGTTTCATGACATCTACTTTGTCATCACAGGCAGATATGCCTTGGAAATTGAAATTCAGATATTGAATCTTGAATGAGCTTCTTTCTTCAGAGTGCACAATTTGTGATACTGAATATTGAATGAGCTTCTTTCTTCTGAGTGCACAGTTTCTGTAAAGCAAAATATTTCATCCTCTGGGGAGGCAGCAGGCTGGTCCTAAAGTCTTTACAGCTTATTTGGCTTGAATAATTTTGGATGAAGGGGAATCCCTGCTGTCATAATTGCCTCAAATCCATGCAATCGCAATGATGGGTAATAGTATTACCCAAAATGTAGGAAGCTCACTGAATCTCTAACACAGTTAAAATCCAAAAATACATAGGGACAACGAGTAAGGGCAATGTGGAATTTTTTCAAATGAAAATCCTTGATCCACCACCTTTTGGTTAACATACAAGAAAGTAGTTTGTTGTGGGGCTTCTCTCCTCTTATAGAGGTTGTTGAATTATAAATTCAAGGCTAAGACCCTCCCAATGTATTACCTTCTTGCTTGAGTAAAAGAGCAGGGCAGCCAATGGCCATGACTTGTATCTGCTCAGCAAATTCAGCATTCATTATGATTCTTGTAGCATAAATGAGGTCTCCTTTCTTCTTTATCATGGGCCTTTAATGGGCCGGGCACGCATTGCTGACACTGGAACCTGTATCATAGAAATATCAAATGAGCATTATCAATTAAATAAACAATGTTTTTTGTATTCTCAATTTCAAAGGAAACCTAGTTCTATCAAAAACCGTTGAGATTGTCCAACAGTATTTTGAAATCAACTAAGCAATCCATATAATAAGATGCACATGGAATGAGGAACGATGGGTATCTTCAATTTTAGAAAATGGGCCCAACTAAATCAATTCATTTACAAGAGCACGCCATCAAATCGTTAGCGAGGTGAGGTGAAGACTATCGTCATATTGCTGCATTGTGGAGCGATAACTCTAATGATGACCAAACGAACCAACTGACATTGATTATTGATGGTTAATGGGTTGACCCAATTCATGGGTAATGGGGTGATTACCTGGAGTGGGAAAAGGGGCTATATATATTATTCATGGATTAATTTTCGATTTTTTTTTTTTCTTTTTTTCAAAGATTTATTAATTTTCATTTTTCTAAAAATGTTTCACTCAAATTTTTTATTATAAAGTTATTTATCTTAATAAAAAATAATAATAATTTAATTTTAAAATCAAGAACTAATTTAAATATCAAATTGATCTATGAAATTTTTTTGTTTATGGGTACATCTATTTGACTACTAAAGTTTACGGACTATACATACCCTAACCTCCTTTGGATTTGAACTTGTGATCTTTCAGGAAGAAACACATGTTCTTAACTATTAGCTTGAATCAAATTCTTTATAATAAAATTATTTATCTCAATAATAATAATAATAATAATAATCTAATTTTAAAATCAATAATCAAGGGAGATACCAAATTGATTTATGAGATCCTCTTGTTTCCTCTTGGTGGGTGCAGATTTGACTATTAAAGTCTACGGACTATACATACCCTACCCCCCTTTGGATTTGAACTTGTGATCTCTCACGAAGAAACACATTTTCTTAACTATTAAAATAGCCCAAATTTTATAGAAAATATATAAAATTCTTAAAAATTTAAATTATTTTACAAAAATATCACTTAACATTTTATAGTTTGCAAATTAAGGACTAGTAAGACTAACCAAGGTTTTTACATAAATTTCCATCCTTAAAATTATCCCTAATTGGAATTGACTACATACAAAGAATTAATAAATTAATGTGTATCAAAAGTTTTGAAATCAAAACTAATTAATAATTATGTTAAAAAGTATATTTTACGATTAGATATGAAAGAAATGTATATTACTAGTTACATTTTACAATTAGATATGGGGTAGATGTGTAGTGAATGAGTGAATATATCAGTGTTTTATAATTTAAAAATAATAATAATAATAATAATAATTCATTTAGAGTTATTTTAATTTTTTATTTATCTAAAGATCAAAATCAATGTTATTATAATTAAATCAATGTTATTATAATTGAAATTAGTCATTCTCAAAAGTGAAATTAGGAAGACTAAAAAAACTGTATAAAATATTATTTTTTTAATTAAAAATAGACTTAATTTAAATGTGTTAAGAATTGCTCATTTTTCAGCTACTCTAAATAATGAGAATGACAACTTTCATTTTTTGTTTGAAATCTCACAAGAATCATTTTGAATTGATAGAATTGTAGATATTAGATGTTAACATGGTGTCGAATCCTTTTCTACAATAAAAATAACAATTGAACATCAATCCAAAATTGCAATTTTGACAACATCTTTACTCAATGCACATGAAGATCCTACCCCAATGTATGTATCCTCTAACATGGGGTCTATCTACAATAAAGGAGACTTAATGAAATAGATGAAAATTAAATGTAAGAGTGGTAGTAGATTTTTTTTAATTTAATTTATACTTTTTTCCAAATTCATTTAAAATGAGAATCAATAAATTTTATCTTAAACTGAATTATTTTGACCAATTTAAAACAAAATTGCTCCAAACTAATTTGGATCATCAATTTAGACTAGAAACACCTAAATTAGTTCAAACAAATTAGCACTAGTTCACTTCAATAAACTTTAATAATATTGATTATATTTTTTTAAAAACAAAAAAATTATAATAAATGTTAATAATATTAATTATATTCTTTGAAATATATATATATATATATATATATATATATATATATATATATATATATATATATATATATATATTTTCTAAATTAAATTACAAAATTATTAATTATTTTACATATATTATTTTTTAAATTTTTTCCATTTAAATGAAATATAAATAATTTAAATTTAAAAGTAAATACATAATATTGGAAATTTAAATTTAAAAGTAAATACACAGTATCGGTAATTTAAATTTAAAAGTAAATACATGTAAGCATATGAAGAGAGTCTTAACTTTAGTAATCATGTGATGTGTTTTCAAAATGAATTGATGTGCATTATAATTGATTTAATACAGTTTTAATGAATTGATTTTCTACATTTAAATCATTTCAAGTGTTCATTGCATTTTTGTTTATTGTATATATGGATTAGGTAATATCAAGGCATTTTAGAATAATTTCATTTTTTTGGAATCTGTTGTTTTAAATCATTTTAAGTTTTCATTCTATTTGTGTTTATTATATTTATTCATTAGGTAATATTAAAGGCATTTTTCAACTGTTTGATTTTTTTAATCTGTTTTTTATGAAAATACAAAAATAAAATTTATTTTAAATAATGTTATAATTTTTCTTTAAGGAAATAATTTTTTTTTACATATAAAAATATAAAAATCTTTTTCATTTCAATCAATAATATTTATATTTATCTGATATTTAATTCATTCTAATAAAAAATATTATATATATATATATATAATAAAATAAATAAATAATGTCACTTTAATTAAGTTTAAAACATTTTATCCTTTATGATAAACCACTTATGTATAAAAGGATATGAAAAAGCTAAATAGAAAAGGCAAAGAAGATATACTTGCATTTATGTTTGATTATTTATCTTTTTTTTTTCATATAGTTTGTATGTATGCAAAATAAATTGTACTTTTACATTAAGGATTAGTATTGAGAACCCTAAATGGGGTGATTTGCCTGATGTCGTGACCATTAACCTGGTGGGAGGAGGCCTTGCCACCTGGTGGCTCGAGTTTCTAAAAGGGCATGTGGGGTGCATCCTGTTTCATCCTCTATGGTTTGAACATTACATGCAATTCAATTCTAGAGTGTGAGAGGATGAAGCTGCAGTTGGTTGTCGGTATTGTGGATAGGAATAGATTTTACTACACTTGCACTCCAATCGTTATGGCAATTACTATACACCACAGGTTATGTCATCTTGAATTGACTTCTTCATAGGCAGAAGATCGACCTCTTAATATGAGATCAAAATTGGCTCCCAATTTAATTGCATTCGTCGGCTCTGGTTTGGGAAACTAGAGTTCTCTTGTTTCAGTGTTGTTGGTATCCTTCTTGGCTCCATGGTGCGCGACTAGGAACGGGGGCGCTCTAGAAGAGGTCGTGGTTCCACTACAAGGAGAACATCTTTTTGCGGAGGTTTTTACGGAACCTCCCCGGAAAAAATTATCCCTTAGCTATTTATAGCAGAGATTGTTAGTAGAGGCAGGTGGCTAGAGGTTTTTGTGGTGCACGTTTAAGGTATATATGCACAAGTGTGTTCATGAACAATAAAGTATCGGTGTGTCAATGCTCCAATAGCACCACCATAATTTATAGTAAAATTACATGCACCGAAGAAATCGCATCGGTGTCATTGAACATTACACACTGGTGCACCTACCTGTCATCAAGCACACCAAGGTAGGGTAAATAAATAAATAAAATTACCAAACCAATGTTCATTGTTACAGTGCATCATGTGCTTCCAAACTCTCAAGAAAATATTGGTGCTCACCTTTCTTCCTAAGACACCCTATTTTCGGTGCTCTACACCGACTTGGATAGCTCCATTGGTGGATTCGACACATTTCCAAATTTTGGAAATTACCATGAATTTCCATTTCCTCTCAATGGTGTAACCATGCCTCCCTGGGACAGAAGAGGCTAGGTAAATTATTTATTACCTTCATATTTGCATTTTCATCCAATCAAAATTAAAAATTAGCTTGAAATTTGGCATTTTTTCAATTTCACGTAATGCACCTGAACGGTTCGACTCGCCCTGATGCGGTGCGTACTCTGTTAAATTCACAGTGAGCACTGCCACGGGTGTGTCTCATATATATGTATGCACCAATGTCGTTCAAGCAAGAACACCAAGATAAAATATAAAAACCAAAGTGGTGTGTCCTTCGAAATGCCCCGAAACCGGTGCACAATGGGCTTCTACACACACCGGTGCATTTCACTTTATTAACCGCACCACTAGCTCAACGATATATAAAATTTAACATAGTGGTGCACCCAGTTTAACGAACCGCACTAGGTCGTACACTAAACATAATGCATTGTTGTATCAATGTTCAAACACACTGCCATGCTTTATAATAAAAATACGTGCATTGAATAAATCACACCGGTGTCGTTGAATATTATGCACCAATGTGCCTAATTGTCGTCATGAGCACTGCCTTAGGGTAAATAAATAAAAAAATATCAAACCAATCTTCATTGTTACAGTGCATCCCGTGCATCCAAACTCTCAAGCAAGCATCGATGCTCACCTTTCTTCCTAAGACACCCTATTTCTAGTGCTATACACTGACTTGGATATCTCCATTGGTGGATTCCACACATTTCCAAATTTTGGAATTTACCATGAATTTTCATTTTCTCTCAACAATGCAACCATGCCTCCTTGGGATAGAACAAACTAGTTAAATTATTTATTACCTTCCTATTTTCATTTTCATCCAATCATAATTAGAATTTAGCTTGAAATTTGGCATTTTTTTAAAACAAAAATTCAATTTTGTGCAGTGTGCCTGAATGGTTCGTCTCACCCTAAAGCGGTGCGTACTGTGTTAAATTCACAGTGAGCATCGTCGCTAGTGTGTCTCATATATTTACGCACCAGTGTCGTTCAAGCAAGCACACCATGATAAATTATTAAAAAACAAAGCGGTGCATCCTTCGAAACACCCCAAAACTAGCGCACAATGAGCTTCTACCCACACCGGTACATTTCATTTTATTAACCGCACTGCTAGCTAAACGATATGTATAAATTTAGCATGACATTGCACCATGTTTAACCAAACATACTAGGGCATACCCGAAACATAACGCATTGGCTCGTCAATGTTCAAACGCACCACCCTACCTTATAATAAAAACTACACACATCGAATAAATCGCATCGGTGTCATTGAACATTATGCATTGATACAGATCACTTAACTAATGGTGTTGCTAACATAATGATTTATAAAATTTAATGTAGCGGTGCAACCATTTTAATCCAATGCATCAGTATTGCATACAGAAACGCATCGGGATATATATTGCCTGAATTTTACATTGTTGGATGCCTCGTTCCTGATACTCTATCCTTTACAACACACCACAGTAAAAAACGCCAGTGCTCCACTATCACGGTGGGATCGGTGCATTAATAGTAACACATTGCACAACTTCAGCTACAATAATGTAATTTAGCTTAGCGGTGCCCATCAATCCAACAAACGCATCGGTGTCATAAAGACAACAACACCAGGATGAATTATTAATAACCAATTAGAGTGGTGCATCTTAGTAGGCGCATTGTTGCAATCTGTGGCGGTACGTAAATAGACTTTGTGTACCAATACGTAAATGTTAAACATATGCAGTGCGACATGTTTTGAAAAATAAACAGTGCGGTTCATCTTTTGTAAGGGTTGTTAGCAGTGTGTTGGTAATAAAATGCATCGATGGACAACATGTCGGTGCTCTGGTAGACATGGCGCACCGGTGATTTCACTTTAACAAAGGACACCATGGATTTGTGCACTATAAATTTAAGCATTGTGGTGTGTCTTTGTGAACGAAATGAACTGATGGTGTTAAAAGCACTGAACAGAAGCAGTTGAAAGCATTGAGTCGGTGTGGATCGTCCCATGTGATTCACAGCTTAGCAGTGCTGTTTTTTTTATATAGGGCACCAACCTCGGAACATATATTCTGTTAGTGGCTCACTGGTTGCTTTTAAACATTTTTTTTTTAAATTAATTTTGTTTTTTTTTTTTAAAT
>JASDQU010244737.1:60142-71394 GCA_032191745.1 Picea mariana | reverse complement strand
TAATTAATGAGTTGAGTTGGACTCATGTACGTGAGCATAGGCCTCCATCCTGGTGCCATTGGGGGTTCACAGTTGAATTAAATAGTAGATGAAACCTCACAAGGGATATTAATCATTTAACTGTGTTAATATTTTGAATCCTCTATCATTTATAAATATGTTAATTAATCATTGACTGAATACATTATTTGAATCTAAATATGTTTCTAAACTTACACTGCAAGCAAATCTAAGTTCAAAGTACCCAATTTGCCGAAGTTTTCCATATCCAGAATTAAATAACCCAGGAGGTTTGTCCCATTTGCACACCTTGAATATATGAAACATCTCCTAAAGTAACATGATGCAAATCAACTTTGGAAGATATCTACAAATATGAAGTTGCTAACCTTCTCGATAAAGTGATGGGAATAATCCATCTAGAGAGATCACAATAGGACCATCAGGTAAGGCCTTGCCATCCTGCAACATGAATGCATGTAGAAGGACATGAAAGAGATACCCAACAATGGTAACTCTGTGGCTGAACTGTACCAGAAAATCATGAAGGTACGAACATTACAAGTAAAATTTGAATTTGAATTTTTAACAGATCTGTAAAGCTACCTGCTTAACGTTGACAAGGAACTGCCTTGTAAGATATGCCTAAGCAATTGCACGAGCACTCAGGAAAAGCAAATAGTAACCATTATCCTATAGTGGCAATTTAGATTTAGTGACATGCCTTACGATGGTGGCAATATCTTAGACAACAACTACAGTGGCAATTTCAATTGATAGTGCACCCAAGCATAAAAGAGTTTTAGAGACACTATCCAACATAGATTCACTAATTTTTCTATACAAATATTGAGAGTGAAGAACCATGGGAGAAAATGTTACAAACAAGAAGTGGAAGTTGAAAATGAGGTGGAGAAGGGAATAGCCAAGAGGACATCAGAATTTATACAATGTTGCAAAAAAGTTTAACATAGAAATACAAGATACTCCAACAAGTTTTGGAATAGTAGTGATTGAAAAAGTGCAAGTAAATCAATGAGATCTCTTGGCAAATTTCAAACAAGTCCTAATGAGGTGAGGAGACAGTGCACACCAAAAGGAATAAACTTCAATTACCAAATTAAATCCCTCGCGCGGCACCTTCCGAGTTTCTTCTGCTCTGAACAGGCGGCTCCACGAACCACCAGGCTAATAACTATAACAAATTCTAGTTTCTAACTTTCTTCTTCTCTGAACAGGCGGCTCCACCACTAGCATCTCTTGCCCTCTTTCCGTTCCGTCGAGGGGAAATAAACACAAAAATTCAATATAGCATCTCTTGCCCTCTTTCCAAATTTCGTTTCGTCGAGGGGAAATAAACTCGAAAATTCAATATATGTAAATCGAGCCTTGGGGATTTAGAGATTTTCTGGATGGTCACTAGATAGTAGACTCTGTAGTTCTCACGAACGAACCAGACAAGTAACAAAGCTATGATTTTAACCTGATGCCATACAATTTATACCATGTGGGAGGGCCAAAATGTAGCTACCCAGTGCCCATACCACAAAATCTGGACGAATTAAACCATAAACCTCGATTTTACCAAATGGCAGGGCGAAGAAGCTATTAGAAATTCCCATACTTCTAGAAATTTGGCTAATGGAAGCTTGTCCCTCCAAATTTTAGGGGCGAAATATAATTTTTTTCCCTCTATCTCTCCTAAAAACAAGGGCTAACCCTGTACACGATTTTTCCCCTAAAATAAATTACAGGCTAATGATATAAGTTTTAAAAAATCACTTTAATACAAAAAATTCGCCCAATAAAAAATTAAAAGCCCCTAAATTTCGCCCATAAACGAAATTTCGCTCCTAATATATATATATATATATATATATATATATATATATATATATTAAATTACAAAATTATTAATTATCTTACATATATTATTTTTAAAAAAAATTCCATTTAAATGAAATCGAAATAATTTAAATTTAAAAGTAAATATACAATATTGGCAATTTAAATTTAAAAGTAAACACAGTATTGGCAATTTAATACACAGTATTGGCATTTCATTGGCATTTCATAGTATGTATCCAACTCCAACTCATCCCTAATAATGTCATTTGATTTTTTTGTTTACTTAAATCCTTCCACAATGGAGGCATACGATGAGTCTTGACATTATTGACTGCATGTAAGCATATGAAGAGAGTCTTAACTTTAGTAATCATGTGATGTGTTTTCAAAATGAATTGATGTGCATTATAATTGATTTAATACAGTTTTAATGAATTGATTTTTTACATTTAAATCATTTCAAGTGTTCATTACATTTTTGTTTATTGTATTTATGGATTAGGTAATATCAAGGTATTTTTGAACAATTTCATTTTTTTTTTGGAATATGTTGTTTTAAATCATTTTAAGTTTTCATTCCATTTGTGTTTATTATATTTATTTATTAGATAATATCAAAGGCATTTTTTAACAGTTTGATTTTATTAATCTATTTTTTATATGAAAATACAAAAATAAAATTTATTTTAAATAATGTTATAATTTTTTTTTAAGGAAATAAGATTCTTTTACATATAAAAATCTTTTTCATTTCAATTAATAATATTTATATTTATTTAATATTTTATTCATTCTAATAAAAATTATATTTTTTTTATAAATTTTTAAATTTTTATATATTTTTTTAAAATGTATCATATAAATTAATAAAATAAAATAAATAAATAATGTCACTTTAATTAAGTTTAAAACATTTTCTCCTTTATGATAAACCACTTATGTATAAAAGGATATGAAAAAGCTAAATAGAAAAGGCAAAGAAGACATACTTGCATTTAATGTTTGACTATTTATTTTTATTTTTCATATAGTTTGTACGTATGCAAATTAAATTGTACTTTTACATTAAGGATTAGTATCGAGAACCCTAAATGGGGTGCTTTGCCTGATGTCGTGACCATTAACCTGGTGGGAGGAGGCTTTGCCACCTGGTGGCTCGAGTTTCTAAAAGGGCGTGTGGGGGTGCATCATGTTTCATCCATGGTTTGAACATTACATCCAATTCAATTCTAGAGTGTGAGAGGATGAGGCTGCAGTTGGTTGTTGGTATTGTGGAGAGGAATAGATTTTACTACACTTGCACTCCATTCATTATGGCAATTATTATACACCGTAGGTTATGTCATCTTGAATTGACCTCTTCGTAGGCAAAAGATCGACCTCTTAATATGAGATCGATATTGGCTCCCAATTTAATTTGCATTCGTCGGCTCTAGTTTGGGAAACTAGAGTTCTCTTGTTTTAGTGTTGTTGGTATTATTCTTGGCTCCATGGTGCGTGACTAGGAACGAGGGCGCTCTAGAAGAGGTTGTGGTTCCACTACAAGGAGAATATATTTTTGCGGAGGTTTTTACGGAACCTCCCCGAAAAAAATTATCCCTTAGCTATTTATAGCAGAGATTGTTAGTAGAGGCAGGTGGCTAGAGGTTTTTGTGGTGCACGTTTAAGGTATATACGCACAAGTGTGTTCATGAACAATAAAGTATCGGTGTGTCAATGTTCCAATAGCACCACTATAATTTATAGTAAAATTACATGCATTGAAGAAATCGCATCGGTGTCATTGAACATTACACACTGGTGCACCTACCTGTCATCAAGCACACCACAGTAGGGTAAATAAATAAAAAAATTACCAAACCAATGTTCATTGTTACAGTGCATCACGTGCTTCCAATATCTCAAGAAAATATTGGTGCTCACCTTTCTTCCTAAGACGCCCTATTTTTGGTGCTCTACACCGACTTGGATAGCTCCATTGGTGGATTCAACACATTTCCAAATTTTGGAAATTACCATGAATTTCCATTTTCTCTCAATGGTGTGACCATGCCTCCTTGGGACAGAAGAGGCTAGGTAAAATATTTATTACCTTCATATTTATATTTTCATCCAATCAAAATTAAAAATTAGCTTGAAACTTGGCATTTTTTCAATTTCACACAATGCACCTGAACGGTTCGACTCGCCCCGATGCGATGCGTACTCTGTTAAATTCACAGTGAGCACTACCACCGATGCGTCTCATATATATGTATGCACCAATGTTGTTCAAGCAAGAACACCAAGATAAATTATAAAAATCAAAGTGGTGTGTCCTTCGAAATGCCCCGAAATCGACGCACAATGGGCTTCTACACACACCGGTGCATTTCACTTTATTAACCGCACCACTAGCTCAACGATATATAAAATTTAACATTGTGGTGCACCCAGTTTAACCAACCGCATTGGGTCGTACACTAAACATAACACATTGTTGTATCAATGTTCAAACGCATTGCCATGCTTTATAATAAAAATACGTGCACTGAATAAATCACACTGGTGTCGTTGAACATTATGCACCAATGTGCCTAATTGTCATCATGGGCACCGCCTTAGGGTAAATAAATAAAAAAATATCAAACCAATCTTCATTGTTACAGTGCATCCTGTGCATCCAAACTCTCAAGCAAGCATCGATGTTCACCTTTCTTCCTAAGATGCCATATTTCTAGTGCTCTACATTGACTTGGATATCTCCATTGGTGGATTCCACACATTTCCAAATTTTGGAATTTACCATGAATTTTCATTTTCTCTCAACAATGCAACCATGCCTCCTTGGGACAAAAAAAACTAGGCAAATTATTTATTACCTTCCTATTTTCATTTTCATCCAATCATAATAAGAATTTAGCTTGAAATTTGGCATTTTTTCAAACAAAAATTCAATTTTGCGCAGTGCGCCTGAAGCGGTGCGTACTGTGTTAAATTCACAGTGAGCACTGTTGCTAGTGCGTCTCATATATTTACGCATCAGTGTCGTTCAAGCAAGCGCACCATGATAAATTATCAAAAAACAAAGCGATGCATCCTTCGAAACGCCCTGAAACTAGCGCACAATGGGCTTCTACCCACACCGGTACCTTTCATTTTATTAACCACACTGCTAGCTAAACGATATGTATAAATTTAGCATGGCATTGCACCAAGTTTAACCAAACACACTAGGGCGTACCCGAAACATAATGCACTGGCTCGTCAATGTTCAAATGCACCACCATACCTTATAATAAAAACTACACACATCGAATAAATCACATCGGTGTCGTTGAACATTATGCATTGATACAGTTCACTTAATTAACGGTGTTGCTAACATACTGATTTATAAAATTTAACGTAGCAGTGCAACCATTTTAATCCAACGCATCAATATTGCATACAGAAATGCACCGAGACATATATTGCCCGAATTTTACATTATTGGGTGCCTCGTTCGTGATGCTCTATCCTTTACAACACACCACAGTACAAAACGCCAGTGCTCCACTATCATGGTGGCATCGGTGCGTTAATAGTAACACATTGCACAACTTCAGCTACAATAATGTAATTTAGATTAGCGGTGCCCATCAATCCAACAAACGCATCAGTGTCATAAAGACAACAACACCAGGATGAATTATGAATAACCAATTAGAGCGGTGCATATTAGTAGGTGCATTGTTTCAATCTGTGGTGGTACATAAATAGACTTCATGTACCAATACGTAAATGTTAAACATACGCAGTGCGACATGTTTTGAATAATAAATAGTGTGGTTCATCTTTTGTAATGGTTGTTAGCAGTGCGTTGCTAATAAAATGCATCGGTGGACAACATGTCGGTGCTCTGGTAGACATGGTGCACCGGTGATTTCACTTTAACAAAGGACACCATGGATTTGCGCACTATAAATTTAAGCATTGTGGTGCGTCTTTGTGAACAAAATGAACTGATGGTGTTAAAAGCACTGAACGGAAGCGGTTGAAAGCATTGAGTTGGTGTGGATTGTCCTATGTGATTCACAACTTAGCGGTGTTGTTTTCTTTATATAGGGCACTGGCCTTGGAACATATGTTCTGTTAGTGGCTCACTGGTTGCTTTTAAACATTTTTTTTTAAAATACGCGTCATGTACATATGTGTGTGTATTACAATTTCAAATTATATTATTTATATATATGTGCCTAACAATATTTGCATGTGAATCAGAGATGACGACGATGAGAGGAGGAGGAGGTAGAGTGGCGGTAGGTCGAGACACGCATGTTTGTGCATGAGTGGGAGGCCAGGGAGAGGGATAGGGATTTGTTCCCTCGCCCTCTTTCATAGCAGACACAAGACCTTTTGATGGATATTGGCCTCCTGAAGTTTTATTAGGAGGGTACATCCCTTAGGGGGGACTCTTCATTGTTATAGCAATTGATCCATCGTTAGGATCATGTGAGAAAGGGGTTCAAGGTCGATCTCGATCTGTGGTATCATCCTATGGAGGAGGATTTGTATTTCATCATTGGGTTGTCTAGGAGGGGGGTTTATTTTCTCCACTTCCCTGCGCTATCGCTCGGTGTTGCAGGAGAGACCCAGTTGGCATATGTGCAGAGATATGTCATTCTGCATATTCTTTCAGCTTCGAAGTTCCAAGTTCGTGGTGGTCATCTGCAGATAGGTTCATTCCAGAGACATGACGTTAGGTGCCTATGCCATATGCTATTGTCACTGTGTCACTGTCATAGTATAGCTCAGATGGGCAGTGCATTAGTTGTTCCATGTTATATTATGTATATATTTTATTGCAGGTGCCCCAATTGATTAGGTGGGAAGATGTTTTTTTGAGACAGTTTTGTCGTGCATTAGATCATTGTCGTGTTGTTTTGTTTGGGACGAGATTATTCCCATTCACATATGAGTTGTATACACTATTTTTTCAGAGGGTTCATCCCACTCGTTCAGAGGTACCCCACTTTCCTGCTAGGCCTATGTTTGATGCGGGTACGCACATGTGGGGGCAGTTGATGCCCAAGAGCAGTCAGTCTGATTTCCCCATTACTCTGGTGGGAAATGAGGTATTTAATTTATTGTCTAGTGAGGATGATTATGTCCTTGATATTGTAGAGTACCCATACACGGGGATAGATTGGAGAGCATGTCCAAACATCTAATTTACAACAGAGGTGTCAGCAGATGAGAGAGGTAATATTACCATTATGTTTTGATCAATCTATTTGCATATATTTATTTCTTATTTAAAGCACATGTAAATTATTTTAACATTTTGTTTCAATTATCTTATTATTATTATCTATTGTTTTGCAGATATTGGCACATATATGGGGGATGCGCCTCCCCAACATGATGATGAGGTGATGGAGGACACAAAGGACCAGCCTCCAGTAGTACATAGACCCCACATGCCTCGTAGGTCGGATATGAGAGTTTGGCTAGAGGTGGTGGATGAGCTATGTCGTGTCATGGCTAGTCATGGAGTGGTACCCGCACACGTTAGAGACATATTACGGGTAGAGGAGCTATCTACTACATGGAGGTGTTTTCCTCGTCACATGATGATGTTGATGTGTCATATTGTTGGTTTCATCAACCTCATCGATACATTGAGGGGTGGTGCTCATGATCCCACTACATCTAGCTCAGTAGAGAAGCCATCCACGTCCTCTACTTCACCACATGGTCCTCCTCCTCCTCCTGATTCACCTCCACATGAGTTGGCTACAACATCTATTGATCCTCTTGCTTCCCATGCACATGTGTTTGAACTTGCATCCACATTTGATCCTCCTCCTCCTTCTCCTCCTCCTCCTCTTCCTCTTATTTTCCCTCCACATGTGTCTGAACCTATATCCACGTCTGATCCTCCTCCTCCTCCTCCCCCTCCTCCTCTTCCTCCAAATGTGTCACAATATTTTGATGCTTTGGACATTATGATCACATCGGGTACTGTTGCGCCACATCTTCATGATATTGATATAGAGACACTTGATAGTGCACTTTTTATGACATTTATTTATGATATAGTTGGTCTTGATAGAGGCTCTACCTCTGGTAATAGAGACACTGATGCACCTAGCTCTAGTGGTGGACCTAGCTAGTAGTGGTACTGATTGAAATTTATATTGATTGTTTTATATTTGACTGCATATCTATATATGACATGTTTATTGCATATTTTGTTGAAATGTATGTTTGACATGTATATTCATGAGTATATCGCTTGAATGTATATTATGTTTTTCATATAATGTTGTGGTTATTGTTGTTGTTTGATTTATAAAATGTAATATGAGTATGCTAATGATGAACATTGATAATGATTTATTTGTTTTTAAGTGAAATTTGATATGTATCACTCATTTAAATATACAATTGTCATATAATGTTTAACTTGTATTTTTTGTCATCACACTAAAAATTTCTATGGAAACATGTAGTTGCTTTATGTATTTGCATACACACTTGACAACAATTGTCATATAATGTATATTATGTTTTTCATATAATGTTGTGGTTATTGTTGTTGTTTGATTTATAAAATGTAATATGAGTATGCTAATGACGAATATTGATAATGATTTCTTTGTTTTTAAGTGAAATTTGATATGTATCACTCATTTAAATTTACAATTGTCATATAATGTTTAACTTGTATTTTTTGTCATCACACTAAAAAATTATATGGAAACATGTAGTTGTTTATGCATTTGCATACACATTTGACAACAATTGTCATATAATGTTTGACAACATTTGACAACAACTTGAAAAATATTTGACAACAATTTGAAAAAGATTTGACAACAATTGGCATATAATGTTTGACTTGTATTTTTGTCATCACGTTAAAAATTTCTATGTAAACATGTAATTGCTTTATGTATTTGTATACACATTATCTAAAACTTTGTGAGTCTTTATTGAGTGGGATGTGTCACAACTAGTTGAGTGCATTGAGTGTCAACTACCACAATATACTGAAAATGTTCAAGCAAACACTTCAAACTTCAATGTGCTAGAATCCCAAAATGTGGAGAAGGTCAATGGTATTAGAACTAATGATCTAATACATTGTTCAATCAACATTGGTAATAAATAGAGTTTGATTTATACATATATGTAAGATAGGGTGGCATTCATTTCAAAGGAAGTCAAATTGTTACATAGGTGTTCAAAGCAAAGAGGATACATAGCATTAGGTCTAAATGTGTATGAGCACCATGTTATTAAAGAAGAGAGGTTGGGATCTTTCTCGTTTGGTGTGTTTATGAAAGAGAAACTATTATCTTGTGACAATTGCACATAATTGGTGCAACTTAGAAGCATAATTATTTGGCCAATAAACAAAATGATGGATGACAAAATATGTTCCATGTTGAAGATGTAAGGAATATAACAATTAGAAGGCACAGCCTCGACAATTAATAATAGTCACAACATTGAGTTCTTGGGATTAAAGAGAAATTGGTCCATCAATGTTTCTTGGAGCAAATTTATATCACCTTAGGAGCAATTTTACAAGTGAAGGAAGAAGATGCAATGCACTTCACATGACTAGGTGAAGATGATTTGGAGTTATTATTGAGAAATTCCCCATCCAATGTGACAAGTGTTTCATATCGGAAGGTTCTATCTAAAGATGGCTTGCATACCACTTGGTTTGAAATTAGTGGTGGCCCCCAAATGTGAGATTAAAGGAAACTACAAAGGAGAAAGCACACTCTCTCCAATTGGGATATCCACCAATGAAAATCATGGATTGCATTGATGTGGAAATAGTGACAAAAAGGCCTTACAACTACCTAAAACACCCAAGGTCAGGTGCTAATATTGAGGATCTCTTCAATGGACCTCTATGGTGTAACAAGCCTAGAGATGAATTATCTCCAAAGGATGATGGTGTTTAGGGATAATTGTTGTTCTAGATTATGTTGAGAATGAAATGAAGACAATAGTAACATGTGAAATAATACAAAGATAATGTGAACACAATAATAAAGTGAAACACAAACTATATTAATGAATGCAATAGTGAATGCATTGTAATATGTAAACCAATATAAACTTGCTAGAATGGTGGTAGCTTATCTCTAAAAGTATATGTGTCAATTATGTTCATCTGCAAAAGGCTAATTATAAGAGGCCGAAACTAACTTTTCACATAAAATCTAAAACCCTAAGTGATAAAAATCCTAAGTTCCAAATCCCTTACCCTAGGAGATGAGGTGTCAAAAGGAATGTGGCCCCTGAGGATCCTAGTTGATACATCAACTTCATGGGACTGCAACTTTCACATATAACCTCTATTTAGGGAATTTCTTGGACAATTACAAAGATTATTTTGAGATTTATGTGTTTGGCCATCCTAAAAATCATAGATTGCCAAGTTGTGTCCATTGCCAAAAAAGCCCTGCAAGTGCTTGAAAAATGCACCAGAAGTTCAAGACCTACAAAATTGTTATAGAACTAGTAAGGCGTAGGACCATTTTTGAGTTAGTTATAGATGTGGGTGGCTATTTGTATCCACTTGGACCAATGTTTACCGTTTAGAAAGAAACGGTCTCCAGTGCATCAAGTTCCTCCATGATATGGGGGGAACTTTTTCTAAATTTTATTCCTAGTGAACCACTTGCCTTGGTGAAGAAGTTGCCCCGGTTTGACAACCTAATAGAGTTGTATGTTGTATCGGTGAGTGTCCTTTGTCTTGGCACCCATGATCCAATCCACTATAGTATGCTCAATGCGGTCAGGGTTGAATTCTATAGTGTCAATGTTCTCTAACACCTTTGGGGTGTGCAATAGAGGTTGAATATACGGTCGAAGAACCCCTTGCATTAAATATAGAGTGTAAGCTAAGGAAAGGTGGAATACTCAATTCAAACACATTCTGCCCCATAGCATTGTTGATGGTGTAAGGTCCATATCAAAGTGGTATGAACTTCCTATGGGGGTCAACAAGTCACTCTTTATACAAGTCCAACCATACCTAAGGAAAAACTTGTACGTGTGTGGAACTCAATGTTAATCATATTGTTGCTTGTACTTGGCATTGGGTTTATGAAAAATATCATGAACTTGTTGTTGGATGTGTTGTATCCATTTAACAAATTTGGATACTATATTTACCTATGTTTGAGCATGGGAGTACTCTTCCTATATATATGTGATATGTAGAGCTACATCAATTGGGGCTAATGGATGGAGCCTCGGGAACACTTGAAAAGGGTTGTGGCTAATAAAAGTGTGAAGGTCATGTTGTAGCTATGTTAAACATAAGGAAGAATTTCATCCCATGTGCATGGATGCTTGAAGTTGTACATTCTAAGGATATGCACAATCATCTTGTTGACTACCTGTTTGTCCAC
>JASDQU010244737.1:49822-60092 GCA_032191745.1 Picea mariana | reverse complement strand
ATGGATATTGGCCTCCTTAAGTTTTATCAAGAGGGTACATCCCTTAGGGGGGACTCTTCATTGTTATAGCAATTGATCCATCATTAGGATCATGTGAGAAAGGGGTTCAAGGTCGATCTTGATCTGTGGTATCATCCCATGGAGGAGGATTTGTATTTCATCACTGGGTTGTCTAGGAGGGGGGTTTATTTTCTCCACTTCCCTGCGCTATCGCTCAGTGTTGCAGGAGAGACCTAGCTGGCATATGTGCAGAGATATGTCATTCTGCATATTCTTTCGACTTCGAAGTTCCAAGTTCGTGGTTTTCATCTGCAGATAGGCTCATTTCAGAGACATGACGCTAGGTGCCTATGACATATGCTGTTGTCACTGTCATAGTATAGCTCAGATGGGCAGTGCATTAGTTGTTCCATGTTATATTATGTATATATTTTACTGCAGGCACCCCGATTGATTAGGTGGGAAGATGTTTTTTTGAGACAATTTTGTCGTGCATTAGATCATTGTCGCATTGTTTTGTTTGAGACAAGATTATTCCCATTCACATATGAGTTGTATACACTATTTTTTGAGAAGGTTCATCCCACTCGTTCAGAGGTACCCCACTTTCCTGCTAGGCCTATGTTTGATGCGGGTACACACATGTGGGGGCAGTTGATGCCCAAGAGCCGTCAGTCTGATTTTCCCATTACTCTGGTGGGAAATGAGGTATTTGATTTATTGTCTAGTGAGGATGATTATGTCCTCGATATTGTAGAGTACCCATATGCGGGGATAGATTGGAGAGCATGTCCAAACATCTAATTTACAACAGAGGTGTCGACAGATGAGAGAGGTAATATTACCATTATGTTTTGATCAATCTATTTGCATATATTTATGTCTTATTTAAAGCACATGTAATTTATTGTAACATTTTGTTTCAATTATCTTATTATTATTATCTATTGTTTTGCAAATATTGGCACATATATGGGGGATGCGCCTCCCCAACATGAGGATGAGGTGATGGAGGAGGCAAAGGACCAACCTCCAGTAGTACATAGACCCCACATGCCTCGTAGGTTGGATATGAGAGTTTGACTAGAGGTGGTGGATGAGCTATGTCATGTCATGACTAGTCATGGAGTGGTACCCGCACACATTAGAGACATATTACGGGTAGAGGAGTTATCTACTACATGGAGGTGTTTTCCTCGTCACATGATGATATTGATGTGTCATATTGTTGGTTTCATCAACCTCATCGATACATTGAGGGGTGGTGCTCACGATCCCACTACATCTAGCTCATTAGAAAAGCCATCCACATCCTCTACTCCACCACATGGTCCTCCTCCTCCTCCTGATTCACCTCCACATGAGTTGGTTGCAACATCTATTGATCCTCTTGCTTCCCATGCACATGTGTCTAAACTTGCATCCATGTTTGATCCTCCTCCTCCTCCTCCTCCTCCTCCTCCTCCTCTTCCTCTTATTTTCCCTCCACATGTGTCTGAACCTATATCCACGTCTAATCCTCCTCCTCCTCCTCCTCCTCTTCCTCCAAATGTGTCACAAGCTTTTGATGCTTTGGACATTATGATCACATCGGGTACTGTTGCGCCACATCTTCATGATATTGATATAGAGACACTTGATAGTGCACTTTTTATGACATTTATTTCTGATATAGTCGTTCTTGATAGAGGCTCTACCTCTGGTAATAGAGACACTGATGCACCTAGCTCTGGTGGTGGACCTAGCTAGTAGTGGTACTGATTGAAATTTATATTGATTGTTTTATATTTGACTGCATACCTATATATGACATGTTTATTGCGTATTTTGTTGAGATGTATGTTTGACATGTATATTCATGTGTATATCGCTTGAATGTATATTATGTTTTTCATATAATGTTGTGGTTATTGTTGTTGTTTGATTTATAAAATGTAATATGAGTATGCTAATGACGAACATTGATAATGATTTATTTGTTTTTAAGTGAAATTTGATATGTATCACTCATTTAAATTTACAATTGTCATATAATGTTTAACTTGTATTTTTTGTCATCACACTAAAACTTTCTATGGAAACATGTAGTTGCTTTATGTATTTGCATACACATTTGACAACAATTGTCATATAATGTATATTATGTTTTTCATATAATGTTGTGGTTATTGTTGTTGTTTCATTTATAAAATGTAATATGAGTATGCTAATGACGAACATTGATAATGATTTCTTTGTTTTTAAGTGAAATTTTTATATGTATCACTCATTTAAATTTACAATTGTCATATAATGTTTAACTTGTATTTTTTGTCATCACACTAAAAATTTCTATGGAAACATGTAGTTGTTTTATGTATTTGCATACACATTTGACAACAATTGTCATATAATGTTTGACAACATTTGACAACAACTTGAAAAATATTTGACAACATTTGACAACAATTTGAAAAAGATTTGACAACAATTGGCATATAATGTTTGACTTGTATTTTTGTCATCAAGCTAAAAATTTCTATGGAAACATGTAATTGCTTTATGTATTTGTATACACATTATCTAAAACTTTGTGAGTCTTTATTGAGTGGGATGTGTCACAACTAGTTGAGTGCATTGAGTGTCAACTACCACAATACACTGAAAATGTTCAAGCAAACACTTCAAACTTCAATGTGCTAGAATCCCAAAATGTGGAGAAGGTCAATGGTATTAGAACTGATGATCTAATACATTGTTCAATCAACATTGGTAATAAATAGAGTTTGATTTATACATATCTGTAAGATAGGGTGGCATTCATTTCAAAGGAAGTCAAATTGTTACATAGGTGTTCAAAGCAAGGAGGATACATAGCATTAGGTCTAAATGTGTATGAGCACCATGTTATTAAAGAAGAAAGGTTGGGATCTTTCTCGTTTGGTGTGTTTATGAAAGAGAAACTATTATCTTGTGACAATTGCACATAATTGGTGCAACTTAGAAGCATAATTCTTTGGCCAATAAACAAAATGATGGATGACAAAATATGTTCCATGTTGAAGATGTAAGGAATATAACAATTAGAAGGCATAGCCTCGACAAATAATAATAGTCACAACATTGAGTTCTTGGGATTAAAGAGAAGTTGGTCCATCGATGTTTCTTGGAGCAAATTTATATCACCTTAGGAGCAATTTTACAAGTGAAGGAAGAAGATGCAATGCACTTCACATGACTAGGTGAAGATGATTTGGAGTTATTATTGAGAAATTCCTCATCCAATGTGACAAGTGTTTCATATCGGAAGGTTCTATCTAAAGATGGCTTGCATACCACTTGGTTTGAAATTAGTGGCGGTCCCTCAATGTGAGATTAAAGGAAACTACAAAGGAGAAAACACACTCTCTCCAATTGGGATATCCACCAATGAACATCATGGATTGCATTGATGTGGAAATAGTGACAAAAAGGCCTTACAACTACCTCAAACACCCAAGGTCAGGTGCTAATATTGAGGATCTCTACAATGGACCTCTATGGTGTAACAAGCCTAGAGATGAATTATCTCCAAAGGATGATGGTGTTCAGGGATAATTGTTGATCTAGATTATGTTGAGAATGAAATGAAGACAATAGTAACATGTGAAATAATACAAAGATAATGTGAACACAATAATAAAGTGAAACACAAACTATATTAATGAATGCAATAGTGAATGCATTGTAATATGTAAAGCAATATAAACTTGCTAGAATGGTGGTAGCTTATCTCTAAAAGCATATGTGTCAATTATGTTCATCTACAAAAGGCTAATTATAAGAGGCCGAAACTAACTTTTCACATAAAATCTAAAACCCTAAGTGATAAAAATCCTAAGTTCCAAATCCCTTACCCTAGGAGATGAGGTGTCAAAAGGAATGTGGGCCCTGAGGAGCCTAGTTGATACATCAACTTCATGGGACTGCAACTTTCACATACAACCTCTATTTAGGGAATTTCTTGGACAATTACAAAGATTATTTTGAGATTTATGTGTTTGGCCAGCCTAAAAATCATAGATTGCCAAGTTGTGTCCATTGCCAAAAAAGCCCAGGAAGTGCTTGAAAAATGCACCAGAAGTTCAAGACCTACAAAATTGTTATAGAACTAGTAAGGCGTAGGACCATTTTTGAGTTAGTTGTAGATGTGGGTGGCTACTTGTATCCACTTGGATCAATGTTTACCATTTAGAAAGAAACAGTCTCCAGTGCATCAAGTTCCTCCATGATATGGGGGGACTTTTTCTAAATTGTATTCATGGTTAACCACTTGCCTTGGTGAAGAATTTGCCCCGGTTTGACAACCTAATAGAGTTGTATGTTGTATCAGTGAGTGTCCTTTGTCTTGGCACCCATGATCCAATCCACTATAGTATGCTCAATGCGGTCAAGGTTGAATTCTATATTGTCAATGTTCTCTAACACCTTTGGCGTGTGCAATAGAGGTTGAATATACAGTCGAAGAACCCCCCGCATTAAATATAGAGTGTAAGCTAAGGAAAGGTGGAATACTAAATTCAAACACATTCTGCCCCATAGCCTTGTTGATGGTGTAAGGTCCATATCAAAGTGGTATGAACTTCCTATGGGGGTCAACAAATCACTCTGTATACAAGTGCAACCATACCTAAGGAAAAACTTGACACTTGTGTGGAACTCAATGTTAATCATATTGTTGCTTGTACTTGGAATTGGGTTTATGAAAAATATCATGAACTTGTTGTTGGATGTGTTGTATCCATTTAACAAATTTGGATACTATATTTACCTATGTTTGAGCATGGGAGTACTCTTCCTACATAGATGTGATATGTAGAGATACATCAATTGGGGCTAATGGATGGAGCCTCGGGAACACTTGAAAAAGGTTGTGGCTAATAAAAGTGTGAAGGTCATGTTGTAGCTATGTTAAACATAAGGAAGGATTTCATCCCATGTGCATGGATGCTTGAAATTGTACAGTCTAAAGATATGCACAATCATCTTGTTGACTACCATTGTTTGTCCACCAGCTTGGGGTGGAAGGTAGATTATTTGGTTAGATTGTTGTCCATCATTGACCACAAGCTAGACTAGAAAGATAAGAGGAACATGTTGTCCCTATTTGAAAAAATGGTCTATGGTAGCCCAAAATTAACCCAATATTAGCAATGGCTTCTACTATGGTAATCTTCTTGTAGGGTGCCAAAATGGCCATTGTAGAGAATTGACTAACAACCACAAATACACAATCGTTCTCATGCTTGGTTGAGGGTGACCCTAACATATCATGCATGCATATTGACTTCCAAGGATTGGTTGGAGTAGGTAGAGGAGTGTACAACCCATACTTCTTGATGGTAGGTTTAGTAGTGGCTCAAGTGATGCATGATCTAATATATATGTTGACGTCCTATCAACACTTTGGCTAATATAATTACTTCTACAAAGGCACCACTATTTTCTCCACACTAAGGTGCCTTTCCATGTGACTATAATGTGTCTCCTAAAGCATCCTCTCATGCTTGTTTGAAGGAACATAGAGATGGCCCATTTTGCATAGAAGTGCATTATGGAGGTGAAAGTTTTAAATGTGTCTACCTACACCAAGTCTCTGATATGTAGTAGAAAAGTTATGATCATTGTCACATAACTAGGGCCACTCAAAAGGCTCTTGTCCACAAGAATTAAGCATTATCGTTAATGCCACAATAAGAGGCCGGCTAAGGAAATTTGCAACTATATTTGTGTTACCCTTATTGAACTAGATGTTCAAGTGGAATTGTTGAAGGTGCATGGACTACATGTAATGGCAGCCTTTCTACAACTTTCCTTGTCTCTAATTGTGGGGGCTTGTGGTTGGTATGGATGATTGTTTCCTTTCCCATAATAAAATACTTCAACTGCTAATGTGCATGCACAATGGGGTAAATCTCCTTTTCATAGGTGGGGTACCTATGAAACTCATTAGAGAGAATCTCGTTGTGATAGGCCACCAAATGTCCATGCTAAGTGAGGACTACACTGAGCATCTGTCTTAATCTTGAACCATTGTTGGAGGTCTAGAAAAAGAGGATTGGTGTCAAGTAGAGGTAGTATTTCAAATCCTCAAATTCTTTGTGTTGTTTCATGACCCAAAAAAACTTGGATTTAGCTCCACCCTTGATCACTTAGCTAAGGGGCTAGGCAAGATGAGAGAACCCCAACATGAACCTGTGGTAGAAGTTGGCAATGCCTAAGGAGTTGTATATATCTATTAGTTTCTTTGGGGCTAGCCAATCAAAAACGATTTGGATCTTGTTGGATCCAGATGCACACCATGCTCATCCATGATGTATCGCAGATATGAAACTCTTTACATGTCAAATGATCACTACTACAAATTGGCATATAACTTGTGTTACCACAAGGTGGTCAACACTTGTTGAATGTGCTTTAGATGCTCCTAGTTTCTAATGAAGATGAGGATATCATCCAAATATACAACAAGAAGGGAATTTGGTGAATAGATGCAACACATCATCCACATCCTCGTGAACATTATTGTTTCATTAGTCAAGCCAAAAGGCATGGCCAACCACTCAAAGATACCTTCTTTAGAATTGAAGATTGTCTTCCACACGTCAGTTTTCTCAATTTCCACTTGGTGATAGCCTAACTTAAGATCGATCTTACTAAAAAACTCGGTGCCCTTTAGTTGAACGAGAAGCTCATCAATCTGGGGTATTGGATACTAGTTCTTGATTGTGACTTTATTTAGGGATATTTAATCGATATAAATTATCCATGTCCCACCTTTCTTCTAAAACAACATAATTAGGCTCTCGAAAGGTGAGGAGCTTCATTGACTGTGTCCCTTTTATATTACCCTTCTAACTTGGCATGTGATTTCCTCTTTCTCTAGAAGATAGTGTCTATATATCAAGTCTTTAGGTAAAGGAGCATCGAGTGTCAAATAAATTGCATGATTTACCTATAGTACAAAGGAAACCTTGTAGGCAAGGTGAAGATATCTTTATATTCCTCCACCATCTTGTCCACCTGCTTTTGTTGTGTAGAAAGACCCCTTGTAGAAGCCTTGATGATTATAGTGATCTTCCATTTGCCTTCTAACTGAACTATGAAGAGGGAAAATAGCTTAGTCTTAGACACTATCTCCGTACATTGCTTAGTTATGATCAAAGAAAATGCAGTAGTCAAGGCTACCTTTGGTACCCTATAGAGATAACTTCCCAATGTAATAACAATACCATGGGGCCTAGACTTTTAAACAGTATGGAACTTCCACATATATGGTTGTCATAAAAGAACATCACAAACCTCAAGTGGGGCAACATCACATAGTACTTCATCTTTGAAGGGCTCGATGCCATAGTGTAGGCATCATTGTCGATTGATGTGGATGTCTCGTCTTTGGCTCAACCGGCAAATGGTGTATCGTTTGGGATGTAAGTCAACAACTTCGACTTCTTGATGACCTCTACTGAGATCATGTTCTTATTGTTGCTACTACCAACAATGAAGTGTAGTTGAGCCTCGTTCACCCACATTTGTGAATGGAAGAGGTGCTCACCTTCCTCAAACTCTTTTGGTTCCTCTGGATGGACTTTTAAGGTAGTGATCTTGTAACGCCAGGTTTCACATCCATGGTCCATTTTCCCTTATTCAACTCAAAATACAATTCTAATCCACAATAAGATTATGAGGCTTTCAACTTGGCCAACAATGATTGTTTAGAGTGACATTGGTCAATGTTATGCTAAGGAATTTTGTGGATCTCGCACCACTTTCCAATGCCCTTCTTTGAATCCATGTTACTTCTCTTTGCATGTGGCTTGGACTGGTTGTTTTGACGTTGGCTATCCTTCCTCTGTCTTTTTTTTGCTAGTTAGGGCTACCTTTACCATTTTTTTATTATGGTTGATTTGTAGAGCCAAACTCTCTCTTACTCTTCTCTCAAAACTTTTTCCCAATCTTGTCAACATACTAGTAACTGGCTCCTAGTGAAGAGATGTTCAAAAAAATCATTTCTATTTGAATGTACTTGTGTAGGCCACTGTGTTATTTTAGAGCCAACTACCACTTGAAGTCGTTGATATTCATCTTTGAATGTAAGGTATGGAAGGGATTGGTGTACTCTAGCATCACCTAGTCTTTCTTCTGACACAAAATTGTCCATCTCATGTACTAGTCATTGTAGTTTCCAACAGGGTAGAATTCCTCCTTGAGGGAATCAACAAATGCCACCTAAGTGGGTTCTTTCCCAAACGTTTTAGATTCATCTTCAACATGTTTCATACAATAAGTGTCCCACCAATATTTGACATGGGAAAGGGACTTAAGGAGCATGAAAGTGATCTTCTCATTGTTAGGGGATTAAAAAAAATGAACATGGTATAACCCTCTACTAGAGTTAACCATTTCTCCAAAGCATTTGTTTCTATCTTTCCTTCAAACAAAGGAATGTCAAAGTTAACTTGTATGTTGAAGGGTGGCATACCTTAAAAGTCACTACTTATCGAATGTTCCTCTGTAGCTATTGGGAATCATTGAAGGATCTAGGGAAATTTATCCATCATCTTGTTCCTCTGTCACATAAGGTTTTCCTCAAGAAACATCTTGATAGGATCTCCTACTCGACCATATTTATTTTTTCTTCCATGGGAGGCCACTTGGGCCCACAAGTGAAGTCTTCACTAGACTCGGTTAGTTTAAGGTCCAACTCCCCATACCCTGACTTCATCAAGGAAATGCACTGAAAAACAACAAATAGTAGATTTCTCTAATACCATTGATCCAAATTATGTTGACAATGAAATGAAGATAGAAATAACAAGAAAAATAACACAGAGATATTGCAAAGAAGATAGTGATATACTGAAACTCAAACTCTATTAATGAATGAAATAGTGAAAACACTACAATATGCAAAGCAATACAAACCAGTTAGAATGGTAGTACCTTATCTTTGAAAAGCATTGTGTCAATTATGCTCATTCACACAAAGTCCATTACAAGAGGATAAATCTCTTTTTAACATAAAGTCTAAAACCTTAATATCCAAAACCCTAACCTTGGGAGATGAGATGACAAACGGAATGCAAGCCCTAAGGAGCCTAGTTGATATGTCAACTTCCTAGGGCCACAAATTTTGCATATGACCTCCATTTGGGCATTTCTTAAAGTGTTACAAATGTTATTATGAGCTCTGTGTGTTTCGTTGGCTTGGCAATCATAGAATCATATATTGCTAGCATGTGTCCATTGCAAAAAATGCAAAGGATGTACACAAAAAAATGCACTAACAGTTTAGGACATACAAAACTATTATAGAACTAGCAAGTTGTAAGATCGTTTCTAAGTTAATTGCAGATGTGGGTGGCCACCTATATCCACTTGGATCAAATGCTCATAATATGATCATCAAACCCACATTGTGTAATATGGTTGGGTAGGAAGAGGGCAATGTTTATTGAGATTCAAAGGCTACTACTAAGACATACAATGTAGAGGTTTGATGGTGGAAACCCATAGGAAGAACGACAACAAGTAAATATTGGTAGAAAAATTGTTTAAATAAAACTCACTAATGAGATGTTTGAAGAGAAGAAACAATATTCGTCCATATGAATAACATCATATGAGCATGGTAACCAAACCTAGTATGGAGAGGAGCTCCAAAAATAAAATTAATGGAAAGGGATTTGCACTTATTGAGGCATAATGAGTACATATGGAACAAAATGGAGAGATTGAGAGTAATGTTGATGAAGGAGGCTTTATTTGAGAAAAGAACTTCCATACTTGTCATTTTTAATATCATATGAGAATGGTCACCAAACCCAGTATGGAGAGGAGCCCCGAAAATAAAATAAATGGAAAGGGATTTGCACTCATTGAAGCATAATGAATACATATGGAACAAAATGGAGAGATTGAGAGTAATGTTGATGGAGGTTTTATTTGAGAAAATAACTGACATACTTGTCATTTTTAATGACTTATATTATGTAAGAATTCATAAATTAGTAGTCAATATTATTATCTATTGTTTAAATTAAGAGTTAAAACTAGTAGGGATTTGCACTTATTGAAGCATAATGAATACATATGGAACAAAATAGAGAGATTGAGAGTAATGTTGATGAAGGAGGTTTTATTTGAGAAAATAACTGACATACTTGTCATTTTTAATGACTTATATTATGTAAGAACTCATAAATTAGTAGTCAATATTATTATCTATTGTTTAAATTAAGAGTTAAAACTA
>JASDQU010244737.1:25327-35337 GCA_032191745.1 Picea mariana | reverse complement strand
AAAGAAAAACCAGGCAATGGGCCTTCAGTCATCTCTACCACCGGGGAAAATAGCTTCGCTTCTAACCCATTGGGGCTACATACTTCTGCATGATGGGGGAATTTGTCAAATAAAGATTGCAATCATCAGGCGTGACGCCCCACTCGGAACAAATTAAACCATCTGAATGCTCAAACTAAAAGTGCTTAAACCCTAACGATGAAGAGAACGAGATCTCCTGATGAAATCTTGATATCGACCCTAGCACAGATGCAATGACTGACTCAATAGATGGAGGAGATGGGGAAGAAAAGAGGGGAACTCCGTCTGAAAAAACTAGCCCTTCACCTCCCATCCCATGAAACTGTTGACTCATCCTTTCTGTCCCTTCACTAGCAGACAATCATCCCCAATCCTCTAGACCACCTCCAACTGTCACCACCCAGATGTCAGTATCCTCTAGGTAGCAGAGGAATAATCCACATGTTCCTCAGGCTCCATACTGATCAACTACAGTTAGCTTCTGCACTGTGACCGTAGAGTGCATGTATTTTTTCAAGTCGACCTTGATCTATTCAAATGTATGAAGGTCAAAATACTATGTGCACATATATTATTCATTATTATTCAAAAAAAGGAAATTAAGTTAGTGTGAGAATCCACCTCACATTCAGTTTTCTAATCTCAAGGAGAAGTTGAGAGTCTCATGGATGGTTGAGAGATTTTCTTAGACCAAAATCCTAATTTGGTGGATCTTGAGAGATATTTCCTCCTTAAAATCCTTGAGATATATTTTCTCCCTAAAATCCTTGAGAGATATTTTCTCCTTAAAAATCTTGGAGATCCCAATTTAGTGGATCTAGTGAGTGATCTTCTCCATGGTGGTTAAGCTTCTCAATCATACATACTAAGAGCATTTCCATGGTGAAGGGGGGAAGGAATCCATTTCAAGTATCATCATTTTGATCTCAAGACATTCATGCAAGGGTTGGACTGGAGAGATTGGAGAAAATTGTTGTGACACCACAAGTGATTTGTAAGTACCTTCTTATTGGCTTTCCATTAATATCAACTTGGCCTATTCCTTTCACTATGTTGTTCGTGATAGTGTCTATGCTTAAGTTAAATCGGGTATAGATAGATTTAGTTCTTACCTAACAAGATCTAGTAGAAGTAGAAGGTTTGTTTGCCTCTTGTTTTGCAGGTCTCTTTGATATAGACATTAGTTAGGGTCTTCTAGACAAGATGATTATGAAATGGGATAAAACTAGATGGACTCAGAATGAGAATGCAACATTATAGTTGTAAATCTCTCAACAAACATGATATTTACAAGATTATTGCCCCTATGTAGAAGCTCATCATCCAAGGAAAAAGTGTCCAAGACAAAACCAAAAAGATGGAAATTTTCTTAATAAAGGTTAACATATTGAAGAATTGCAAGAAATAATATTTTAAAAATGTGACTATTGTCTAGAAGTGTCAAATGAAGAGAAAAGTTGTCGATCTTTTTTTTTGTTTTGTTTTTTTGTCTTAAAATTTGTGTTTGCATATCTATTCTTATGTTAAATTATCAAATGTAGGGAAGATCATATTCTTAAATTTTATTAAATAATTTTGTACATCTTCAAACCTAAAAAAAAATTATATGTTATAAATAAAAAGCTATTTTTTTTTAATAAAAAAAATAATAATAATAAAACCAAAAAGTAATGAAAGAAAGAGTACAAGTGTTATAAACATTAAAATGTTTAATATGAAAGCAAATATACCAACTATGAAATGCAACATTGATTCTAATTATCAATAACCTTCAAAATTTTGTTTTTAAAAAAATGATAAATTAAAAAAAAATAAGATAAGGCTACACACCCCTATAATAATAAAATAAATATTATAAATACACTAAAAAATTATATACTTGAATCTATGAAGATTTATTATATTTAATAAAAAGTGTTTATTTTTTCTGGAATATTATATACTTGAATCTATGGTGATTTATTATATTTAATAAAAAGTGTTTATTTTTTCTGGAATAACAAGGGAAACGATAATTAATCTTTATGTATTAATCTTAAATAACAAGATGATCATTATAAAATAGAAAATAAACATTAATATAAATTCAAGTTTATTAAGAATAATATTCATGAATGTAAAAAGTATTCTTTAAATTTTCCAAAAAACTTTCATTATATTGTAAGTAATAACACATTTAATATAAGAAAAAAATACAAAATAATAACCATAAAAATAAAGATAAATATACATATCAATGGAAAAATACTAAAATAAACTAAAACATCTGAGTTTATATAAAACATCCTATATAAACTAAGCATTTAAAAGCAACAAATAAACAATTTACCTTAAAAATATTGGCAATAAATTTTATTACAATTACTATTTAGATAAATTTTAATATTATCATAAAAATTAATAGAAAAAACTTTCAAAATCACAACTTAAAATTAAAATCGGTAATATTAAAAAAAAACATAACAAATATAATTAACAAAATATAAAATATATAAAATGGTAGAAGAAAAATAGTAAAGAAAAGAACACAAATATTATGAATATTGTCACATTTACATAAACACCGAGATCATTTCAAGATTTACAAGAACACCCAAATTTCAAGATTTACAATAACACCCAGAATCTGTTTCGCTTGATTCTGAAACAAAATCTGTTTAGCTTTGTTCTGAAACAGAATGGTTGAATAGAGGATTCAGAGGTTGTCTCCACACCAACCCTTAACATGGTTGGATTTTTTGTCCCCGCAGGTTTCGAACCGGTGACTTTAACATCACGGAGTGGCTTAACAACACACTCCATCACCGACTGTCCTACACCTCGGGAACTATCAATGTTTACTAATTATAAATGTTAGCTTTTATCAATGTTTATTAATTATAAATGTTAATAACTAGCTTATATCAATGTCACTTATTTTAAAAGTTTTTTTTTCATTACATTAGTAATGGAGAGATATTAATTTTTAGAAAAATAAAGATGGATTAATAATGTTAGTCAATGTGAATTTTAAAAAAATTAAAAAATGAATGTTCAAGTCTTAAAAGGATAGAATTAAAAATAGATATATTCAATTATTTTTTAGTAAAAAATTTCTTCAAATACTCTAATGAACTCTATCCCCTAATTATGTGTGGAACTACTCCTCTACGATTATTATGGATCCCTAATTTTTTCATTGCGGCTTGGAAATGGATGGGGTTCTTATTATTTTTTCTCGAAGGCAATGTAAAGTCATGTAGACTCTTCAGATAAGGGTCGGCTCATCGCCTCCAGTCATTATTCAAACAGACGAATGTAAGGGTCTGCTTTTACCAGTGCAGCACAGTAAAAACTGCAGCGGTGCCGAAGATTAGGGAACTAGCCGTTCCAGATGCGCTCCTGTCGACAAAACAGTGAGAAAATTGTTTGCTGAACAGAGCTCCGAACTGAGATGGAAACGAGAGCGTGCCTCGGCCCAGAGCTCCAACAAAAATCCCTTCGTTGTCGTGGCCACAGCTGAAGTCGGATCGTGCGGCTCTGCACTTGCCAAGTGGCAGATATCCAACGCTGGGATCGTGCAGGAACCGTACCATTTTCGCGGTACGGTCGGCTAACCGGCTCGTCCGATTTCCGCCACGTGGTAACTATCCAACGGCCAAATCCAACGGTTTAGATTTCGCTACGTGGTGTGCATCCAACGGTTAGAGCTGGCGGTCGTGATCTCGCCATGTGGCTTGCATCCAACGGCCAGATCCGACGGCTGTGATCTCGATACGCGGCACGCATCCGGTGGTCGCGATATCTCCACGTAGCATGCATCCAACGGCCAGATCCAGCGGTTCATGTCTCGCCACGTGGCATGCATCCGAGCAAAAGATCCGGCGGCTTTGATATCGCCACGTGGCACGCATCCAATGAACAGATCTGGCGGCTATTATCTCACCACGTGTCACGCATCCGAGGGCCATATCCGGCGGTTGTGATCGCGCCACGTGGCACGCATCCGAGGGCCAGATCTGACCGCTGCGACCTCGCCACGTGGCATACATTCGATGGCCAGATCGGACGGCTGTGATCTCGCCATGTGGCACGCATCCGACGGAAAGATCTGGCGGCTATGATCTAGCCACGTGGAACGCATCCGAGGGCCTGATTTGGCGGCTGCAATCTCGCCACGTGGCACGCATCCGAGGGCCAGATCTGGCGGCTACAATCGCGCCAAGTGGCACGTATCCGAGGGCCAGATCTGATGGCCCTGAGATTGCCACGTGGCCTGCAATGAACGAACAGATCCGGCGGCTCTGATATCGTCGCGTGGCACTCATCCAACGGTAGTATCGGGCGGCTCTGATCTCAGCACGTGGCACGAATCGAACGGCGAGATCTGGCGGCCTTGATCGCGCCACGTGGCATGCAGCGAACGGTTAAATACAGCGGCTCTGATCGCGGGTATATTGTTGCAATTCACTGGATCGCGGGTATATTGCTGCAATTTATTGGATCGCGGGTCTTGGCCGGCTTGATCCCTCCGGGAGTTTCTCACAGAGATGGACGCATCCCTTCATACAATGACTACAAAGTAGACAACCTCACTTACCCTACTTCCACCGCCAGTTAAAAGTAGACAACCTCACTTACCCTACTTCCACCGCCAGTTACTTTAGGCCCAAACAATGCTATCTAAAATATATGTGCAAAATAGTTGATGATGATCACGAAATTGGCAGCAGCCATTGTTAAATAATGTGAGCAAGGAATTGTCAAATAATGTAGATTAATGTGAGCAAGGAATTGTCAAATAATGTAGATTGAAGGGTCGCGGAGATAAGGTGAAAAATATGGTGTTAAGGTTGATCATCACAATTTGAAATCCATCTTCAAATATATGAAATTTACGAGCTCTTTTTATGTGAAATTTACATGAAGCTCTTTCAGAAAAAAGCTTCGAGTCGGCTGTTTGCGTACAGTAGGCTGGAGTGAATCTTTTTTTATTACTTGAAGTTTTTTTCAGAAAAAAAGAAAAAAGCAGGCGTGAAGCTTTTTCAAGAAAAAAGCAGCAGTGAAGTTTTTTCAGAAAATATTATTCTACAGTTGTATGCTTTTTGTCAACTACTGAATTGAATTGAAACACAATGCATAGGTGTAAACAAACTTCCTTATGGCATAGTACAATGCACACGTGTAAACACATGGTGTGTGCGAGGCAAGACAACTTAAAATCACACATGCAACCATTAATGTGGATTTGAAAATGGCTTCGAAAATCGACGAGGAGAGAATAAGTTTGTTTCTCTATCATTATTCAATGGAAGAGTGCCTTACATAACTTCTCATCTAAGAGGATTCATTAATGTGGATTTGAAAATGACTTCCAAAATTGATGAGGAGAGAATAAATTTGTTTCTCTACAAGTAGCTAAAACCAATGGAAGAGTGCCTTAAATAAATTCTAAGTCTAAGGGGATTTCAAAGAGTTTGAGGAGAGGCTGATGTATCCAATCATGAGACAATACATGAGTATAGTCATATTGGGAGTCATTGGCTTTAATGACTAACTTATGTTTTTTTGATATTGATTTTTAAAATATATATATATGTTTTTCCAAAATTTCACAAATCAAATGGTAATTCAATGTAGTTTCACCCCAAAACAAGAACTAAACTAACAAGAAAAAACATCTGCACACTAATTAATCCCTATTTTTTAAAATGTTAATAAAATTAATTTCCATAAAATAATATTTTTATTATAAATTTTTTAAATAATATTTACTATATTTAAAATTTGTAAATTCATTAAATATTTTTAAGTAACAATTTGATGTAATATTATTGAAATTAACCTATCTCTTATAATTTTAATAAAATTAATTTTCATTAAATAATACTTTAAATTCAAATTTCTTAAATATTATTTGTTATATTTAAAAGATTGTAAATTAATTAAATATTTCTAAAAACAACAATTTGATGTAATATTATTGAAATATTTTATTGGATAAAGTAAATTTAATATTCTATATCTTTATATAAATCATCACTTATATTTCTTATTTATTGTAAGGATATTACCTAACATTAATAGGTATTATTGATGAACAAAATGTCAGTACATGTTGTCGAAAAAAACCCTAGCTAGGGCTCTCTTCCTGTCGAGCCAGGTTTTCTATTGGTCTTGGGCTCCATGAGCTCTGAAATGGGTAGCAAGCAACCGCCTCTCCCTCCGCCCTCAGTAGATGCAGTTGCCTTCAAACGTTTGATTATAGCTGAAGGCAAGAAACCCGCCTTCATTCTGCCCCCCAAGTTTGTTAAAAGCCTCAATGATGTTTCGGGTATCGTCCTTCCCCCGGAGCAACCGATGCAGATTGCGGTGTCTTTGGCAGATCAGACCCTGGTGGGACAGTTCGTCGGGTTCTAGCCCTCGCCTCGCACTACCAAAAACTAGATCCAGAAGAACTGGCACCCTCTGATTACCAGTAATGTCACCTATTATGCGGTTGGTCGAGAGTTTTTTTGGTTCAATTTCATCTCCAGAGATGATCGCGACCTGATCTTCATAAATGGGCCCTATTTCATGGGGCCTCAAGGGATGTATCTAAATTGCTGGACCCCCAACTTCGATCCTGCTCTGGATGTACCTAAGACGATCCTGGTGTGGGTTAGGCTCCCTAATCTCCCGATCCACTGCTGGACACCCTCCTCACTGCAGACCATTGGCAATGGGCTAGGCAAGTACATTGACAAAGAAAACCCCAAAGATCAATACTCATGTGCACATATCTGTGTTAAAGTCGACTTAGAAGTTGGATTACCGAAAGCAATAAAATTGACTGTAAGTGATTGGCAACACTTCCAGAAGCTAGACTACGAACAACTTCCATTCAAATGCAGACATTGCCACGAGTATGGACATTTCCAGAAGAACTACCCAAAAATCCCTCAATCCTAGCAAGAAAAAGATTCAGAAGAGGGGTGGCAGCAAACCAAAAGACACAAGGAAAATCCTAAATCTGGACCGCGCAGAGAGGGGAAAAACCCTAATCCCCTCCCAGCCAGAAAGGAAGCTCTGACGCAAAAAAAGCAGCTTGAACATGGTAATATCTTTACGTCCTAGAAGAGACAGAAACCAAAGGAAACATGGCTGAAACTGTTCCACCCATCACCCTATCCTCCCCAGAAAACGAAAGAGAAGACCCTACTCCAGTGTCCAACGCAACCCTTTCCCAAGAATTCCCATCCGCCTAGCAAGATCAAGGAACAGAGGAAGACCTATCAGAAGAAGAGGAAGGAGAAATAGACCCAATACAAAGCGCTAAGAAAACTTCAAAGAGAGGAAGAAAATCAACAAAGGAACGCAGTGAAGAAGAAACTTACCAAGACAAGTTGCAGGGAGGACAATCAACCCTGGAAGGGATGTTCAACCCTAGAATAACGAGGCAACATGGGCGGTTCTCTAAAGGAACTGCCACCACCAGCAAAGGTAAGTAATGAAGGTCGTCTCCTGGAACTGTAGGGGTCTAGGGAGCAAATATAAATCTAAAGCAATGAAAGATCTAATGTGCATAGCCACCCCAGATGTGCTCTTAGTCCAGGAGACCAAGTTGGAGGAACAACAATTCTTCCAGACCAGAAAGTCATTCTAGAATTCAGGAGAAGGAATCTCAACAAGTTCGACCTGATCCACTCCCTCACCTGTCCACATTGGATATTCACAAATCTTCACCATAAAGATATGAGCCTTCAGGTAAGTATCTTCAACATTTATGTTCCAATTCTCCTTACAAAAAAAAGAGAATGTTGGAAGTCTATTCAGGATTTCCTGTAGCTACATTACCCCGAGAATATAACTCTAGTGGGAGATCTGAATCTCGCCCTAACTGCCTAGAAAAAAAAAGGGGGGACCCTAGTCAGAGACGCCCTCTGGGAAACAGTTGATGACCTAATATTGGATTGGGACCTGGAAGACATAAAGCCTCCCAAAGGACTATTCACTTGGTCCAATAGAAGAATAGGCCCGGGACATATAGCGGCTCGTCTTGACAGATTTCTTGCTCAACACTCTCTCCTTCTTCTTGGGCTTAACCTTGAATCCTCTATCCTTCCTTTTAATGCCTCGGACCACAAACCAATCCTCTTAGAAATCAAGCAAGACCACAACCTAGGCCCCATCCCTTTCTGGTTTAGCCCCTCCTGGATTCAACAAGAAGGGTTTCTAGATCTTGTCTCCTCAATCTGGAAGGATTCCATCACGGGCTCACCCATCTTCATCTGGGAAGAAAAGCTGAGGAAACTTAAATTGGCTCTTAAATCTTGGGCCAAAAATCTCAAAACCCCCCTCCATCAGCGACTGGAAGCGCAACACGCCTTGGAACAACATCAACTCCAAGCAGAGTCCCTCCCCGTAGACCCCTTCTCTTTGGAAAAAGAACATCAACTGCACAGAAACCTCCATCGAGCTTTCCGATAGGAGGAGGATTATTGGCTGCAGAAATATAGAAGCCTCTGGCTCCAAGCGGGGGATAAAAACACTAGCTTCTTCCACAAACAGGAGAAAGGACGAAAGTAGATCAATTCTATTAAATAAATCCGCACCCAAGAACAAATCCTTTCCAATTTTGAAGACATTAAGCAAGCAGCTCATATACACTTCAGAGATATATATATAGAAGAGCCCCCACCCCCAGAAGCTTCCAACGGCGATGTCCTAAATTTGATTCCCAAAAGGGTCTCCATGGAAGATAACTCATCTCTCACGGCATCGATCTCTAAAAAAGAAATCAAGAAAGCAATAGCCAATATGGAGCCTAACAAAGCCCCAGGTCCAGATGGATTTACGAACCAATTCATCAAAGTATGTTGGAAAATAATTAAGAATGATCTCCACATAATGATTCAAAATTCACAATCCTGCAGCAAGATTGGAGGAAGCACCAACTCAGCTTTCCTACCCCTCATTCCAAAGGAAAAATGAGCCACTTCCTTCGATCGATTCAGGCCAATTTCCCTCTGCAACATCGGTTACAAAATTATCACTAAAATCATAGCCAATCGGATCAAAAACATACTGCCGTCAATCATAACTGAAAATCAAGGGGGCTTCATCAAGAGCAGAAACATTGGTGATAGTATTATCCTTGTCTAGGAGGCTATTCACTCAATCCAATCTCAGAAAGAAAAAGGTATAGTAATCAAACTGGATCTTGCAAATGCCTTTGACAGGGTAAGACACAACTTTCTTTTTCAGGTTATGCAACGTCTCGGGTTTGACCACGCCTTTGTCAAGTTGACACAAGCATGCATTGGAAGACCGTGGATAGCACCTCTGATTAACGACCGAGCAGTTGGATTTTTCCAAGCCTCTTGAGGACTATGGAAAGGTTGTCCCCTCTCCCCGCTACTCTATGCCATTCAGGCGTCAGTGTTGAGCTTCCAACTAGATCAAAGTCAACAACTTCAAGAGCTAATGGGACTGTGCATCGCCAGAGGAGTCATAGATATCAACCATGCTCTGTTCGCCAATGACACCATTCTCCTAGGAAGCGCAAGCAACCATTCGGCCAGAAAATTCAAATCTGAACTAGACAAATATCAATCCATCTCGGGCAGCAAGATCAACTACAGGAAGACTCAAATTTATGGTTGGAATTATACCCTGAGGGATATGATTGACATCACCCGGATTCTGGGAATAATGGGCAAAACTCAGTGGGACTTCTTCAAGTATTTAGGAGTCCCCATTTTTAAATCCTTTGCCAAGTCCTCGTGCTGGGCACCCCTAGTCGACAAAATCAAAGCTAGAATAAGCGATTGGGGTTCAAGCTGGTTAAATCCAGCAGGTAAGCTAGTTCTTATAAAGTCGGTCATCTAAAGCATCCCTATATATCAATGTTCAATCATATTAGCCCCAAGAGGCATTATCACTAAAATTGAAGCCCTGCTGCGACGCTTTCTATGGAAAGGAGGAAAAAACAATGACAACAAACACCCGTTGGTCAATTGGGGGAAAAA
>JASDQU010244737.1:13380-25277 GCA_032191745.1 Picea mariana | reverse complement strand
TGATCGCGGGTATATTGCTGCAATTTATTGCATCGCGGGTCTTGGCCGGCTTGATCCAGGGAGTTTCTCACAGAGATGGACGCATCCCTTCATACTACAAAGTTGACAACCTCACTTACCCTACTTCCACCGCTAGTTACAATGCTATCTAAAATATATGTGCAAAATAGTTGATGATCATCACGAAATTGGCAGCAGCCATTGTCAACTAATGTGAGCAAGGAATTGTCAAATAATGTAGATTGAAGGGTCGCGGAGATAAGGTGAAAAATATGGTGATAAGGTCGATCATCACAATTTGAAATCCGTCTTCAAATATATGAAATTTACGAGCTCTTTTTATGTGAAATTTACATGAAGCTCTTTCAGAAAAAAGCTTCGAGTAGGCTGTTTGCGTACAGTATGCTGGAGTGAATCTTTTTTTTCATGTGAAATTTACTTGAAGTTTTTTCAGAAAAAAGAAAAAAGCAGGAGTGAAGCTTTTTCAGAAAAAAAGCAGCAGTGAAGTTTTTTCAGAAAATATTATTCTACAGGTGTATGCTTTTTGTCAACTACTGAATTGAATTGAAACACAATGCATAGGTGTAAACAAACTTCCTTATGGCATAGTACAATGCACATGGTGTGTGCAAGGCAAGACAACTTAAAATCACACATGCAACCATTAATGTGGATTTGAAAATGGCTTCGAAAATCGATGAGTAGAGAATAAGTTTGTTTCTCCGTCATTACCTAAAATCAATGGAAGAGTGCCTTACATAAATTCTCATCTAAGAGGATTCATTAATGTGGATTTGAAAATGACTTCCAAAATTGATGAGGAGAGAATAAATTTGTTTCTCTACAAGTAATTAAAACCAATGGAAGAGTGCCTTAAATAAATTCTAAGTCTAAGGGGATTTCAAAGAGTTTCAGGAGAGGCTGATGTATCAAATCATGAGACAATATATGAATATAGTCATATTGGGAGTCATTGGCTTTAATGACTTACTTATGTTTTTTTAGATATTGATTTTTAAAATATATATATATTTTTCCAAAATTTTACAAATCAAATGGTAATTTAATGTAGTTTCACCCCAAAGCAAGAACTAAACTAACCAGAAAAAACATTTGTTTTTTTAGATATTGATTTTTAAAATATATATATGTTTTTCCAAAATTTTACAAATCATTCACCCCAAAACAAGAACTAAATTAACAATAAAAAACATTTGCACACTAATTAACCCCTATTTTTTAAAATGTAAATAAAATTAATTTCCATAAAATAATTTTTTTATTATAATTTTTTTAAATAATATTTACTATATTTAAAATTTGTAAATTCATTAAATATTTATAAGTCACAATTTGATGTAATATTATTGAAATTAACCTATCTCTTATAATTTTAATAAAATTAATTTTCATTAAATAATTCTTTAAATTTAAATTTCTTAAATATTATTTGCTATATTTAAAAAATTGTAAATTAATTAAATATTTCTAAAAACAACAATTTGATGTAATATTATTGAAATATTTTATTGGAAAAAGTAAATTTAATATTCTATATTTTTATATAAATCATCACTTATATTTCTTCTTTATTCTAAGGGATATTACCTAACATTAATAGGTATTAATGATGAACAAAATGTCAGTAGATGTTATCGAAACCAAGACTCTCTTCCTGTCGAGCCAAGTTTTCTATTGGTCTCAGGCTCCATGAGCTCTGAAAGGGTCGGCGAGCAGCCGCCTCTCCCTCCGCCCTCAGTAGATGCAGTTGCCTTCAAACGTTTGCTCATAGCTTAAGGCAAGAAACCTGCCTTCGTTCCGCCCCCCAAGTTTGTCAAAAGCCTGGATGATGTTTCGAGTATCGCCCTTCCCCCGGAGAAATCGATGCAAATTGTGGTGTCTTTGGCAGATCAGGCCCTGGTGGGACAGTTCGTCGGGCTCTGGCCCTCGCCTCGCACTATTGAAAACTAGATCCAGAAGAATTGGCGCCTTCTGATTACCAACAGTGTCACCTGTTATGCGGTTGGTCAAGAGTTTTTCCTGTTCGAATTCATCTCTAGAGACGATCGCGACCTGATCTTCATAAATGGGCCCTATTTCATGGGGCCTCAAGGGCTGTATCTAGTTCGTTGGACCCCCAACTTCGATCCTGCTCTAGATGTACCTAAGGCGATCCTAGTGTGGGTCAGGCTCCCTAATCTCCCAATCCACTGTTGGACACCCTCCTCGTTGCAGACCATTGGCAATGGGCTAGGCAAGTACATTGACAAAGAAAACCCCAAAGATCAATACTCATGTGCACGTATCTGTGTTGAAGTCGACTTAGAAGCTGAATTACCGGAAGCAATAAAATTGACTATAAGTGATTGGCAACACTTCCAGAAGCTAGAATATGGACAACTGCCATTCAAATGCAGACATTGCCACAAGTATGGACATTTTCAGAAGAACTACCCAAAAATCCCTCAATCCTAGCAAGAAAAAGATTCAGAAGAGGGGTGGCAGCAAACCAAAAGACATAAGGCAAATCCTAAATCTGGACCGTGCAGAGAGGGGAAAAACCCTAATCCTCTCCCATCCAGAAAGGAAGCTCCGACGCAAAAAAAGCAGCTTGAACATGGTAATATATTTTACGTCCTGGAAGAGCCAGAAACCAAAGGAAACATGGTTGAAACTGTTCCACCCATCACCCCGTCCTCCCCAAAAAACGAAAGAGAATACCCTACTCTAGCGTCCAACACAACCCTTTCCCAAGAATTCCCATCCGCCCAGCAAGATCAAGGAACAGAGGAAGACATATCAGAAGAAGAGGAAGGAGAAATAGACCCAATACAAAGCACTAAGAAAACTTCAAATAGAGGAAGAAAATCAGCAAAGGAACGCCGTGAAGAAGAAACTTACAAAGACAAGTTGCAGGGAGGACAATCAACCCTGGAAGGGATGTTCAACCCTAGAATAACGAGGCAACATGGGCGGTTCTCTAAAGGAACTGCCACCACCAGCAAAGGTAAGTAATGAAGGTTGTCTCCTGGAACTATAGGGGTCTAGGGAGAAAACAGAAATTTGAAGCAATGAAATATATAATGCGCATAGCCACCCCAAATGTCCTCTTAGTCCAGGAGACCAAATTGGAGGAACAACAATTCTTCCAGACTAGAAATTCATTCTGGAATTCAAGAGAAGGAATAACAGTAAGCTCTCGAGGTGCCTCAGGTAGCCTAGGCACTCTTTGGAATCTCAACAAGTTCAACCTGATCCACTCCCTCACCTGTCCACATTGGATATTCACAAATCTTCGCCACAAATATACAGGCCTTCAGGTAAGTCTCTTCAACATTTATGTTCCAATTCTCCTTACAAAAGAAAGAGAATGTTGGAAGTCTATTCAGGATTTCCTGCAGCTACGTTGCCTCGAGAATATAATTCTAGTGGAGGATCTGAATCTCACCCTAACTGCCCAGGAAAAAAAAGGGGGGACCCCAGTCAGAGACCCCCTCCAGGAAACAGTTGATGACCTAATATTGGATTGGGACCTGGAAGACATTAAGCCTCTCAAAGGACTGTTCACTTGGTCCAATAGAAGAATAGGCCCGGGACATATAGCCGCTCATCTTGATAGATTTCTTGCTCAACACTCTCTCCTTCTTCTTGGGCTTAACCTTGACTCCTCTATCCTTCCTTTTAATGCCTCGGACCACAAACCAATCCTCTTAGCAATCACGCAAGACCACAACCTAGGCCCCATCCCTTTCTGGTTTAGCCCCTCCTGGATTCAGCAAGAAGGGTTTATAGATCTCATCTCCTCAATATGGAAGGATTCAATCACGGGCTCACCCATCTTCATCTGGGAAGAAAATCTAAGGAAACTTAAAGCGACTCTTAAATCCTGGGCCAAAACTCTCAAAACCCCCCTCCATCGGTGACTGGAAGCGCAACACGCCCTGGGACAACATCAAATCCAGGCGAAGTCCCTCCCCGTAGACCCCTTCTCTTTGGAAAAAGAAGATCAGCTGCACAGAAACCTCCATCGAGCTTGTCGATAGGAGGAGGATTATTGGCGAAAGAAATCTAGAAGCCTCTGGCTCCAAGCGGGGGATAAAAACACCAGCTTCTTCCACAAACAGGCAAAAGGACGAAAGCAGATCAATTCTATCAAATAAATCTGCACCCAAGAACAAATCCTTTCCAATTTTGAAGACATTAAGCAAGCAGCTCATATACACTTCAGAGATATATATACAGAAGAGCCCCCACCCCCAGAAGCTTCCAACTGCGATGTCCTAAATTTGATTCCCAAAAGGGTCTCCATGGAAGATAACTCAGCTCTCACAATGTCAATCTCTAAAAAGGAAATCAAGAAAGCTATAGCCAATATGGAGCCTAACAAAGCCCGAGGTCCAGATGGCTTTACGACCTGGTTCATCAAAGTCTATTGGAAAATAATTAAGAACGATCTCCACATAATGATTCAAAATTCACAATCCTACAGCAAGATTGGAGGAAGCACCAACTCAACTTTCCTACCCCTCATTCCAAAGGAAAAACGAGCCACTTCCTTCGATCAATTCAGGCCAATCTCCCTCCGCAACATCAGTTACCAAATTATCACTAAAATCATGGCCAATCAGATCAAAAACATACTGCTTTCAATCATACCTGGAAATCAAGGGGGCTTCATCAAGGGTAGAAACATTGGTGATAGTATTATCCTTGTCCAAGAGGCCATTCACTCAATCCAATCTCGGAAAGAAAAACGTATAATAATTAAACTGGATCTTGCAAATGCCTTTGATAGGGTAAGACACAACTTTCGTTTTCAGGTTATGCAACGTCTCGGTTTGACCACGCCTTTGTCAAGTGGACACAAGCATGCATTGGAAGACCATTGATAGCACCTCTAGTTAACGACCGAGCAGTTGGATTTTTCCAAGCCTCTTGAGGACTATGGAAAGGTTGTCCCCTCTCCCCGCTACTCTATGCCATTCAGGCGTCAGTGTTGAGCTTCCAACTAGATCAAAGTCAACAACTTCAATAGCTAATGGGACTGTGCATAGCCAAAGGAGTCAGAGATATCAACCATGCTCAGTTCGTCAATGACACCATTCTCCTAGGAAGCGCAAGCAACCATTTGGCCAGAAAATTCAAATCTGAACTAGACAAATATCAATCCATCTCGAGCAGCAAGATCAACTACAGGAAGACTCAAATTTATGGTTGGAATTGTACCCCGAGGGAGATGATTGGAATCACTCGAATTATGGGAATAATGAGTAAAACTCAGTGGGACTCCTTCAAGTATTTAGGAGTCCCCATTTTAAAATCCTCTGCCAAGTCCTTGTGTAGGGCACCCCTAGTCGACAAAATCAAAGCTAGAATAAGTGACTAGGGTTCGAGTTGGTTAAATCCAGTAGGTAAGCTAGTTCTTATAAAGTCGGTCATCTCAAGCATCCCTATATATCAGTGTTCAATCTTGTTAGCCCCAAGAGGCATTATCACTAAAATTGAAGCCCTGCTGCGATGCTTTCGATGGAAAGGAGGAAAAAACAATGACAACAAACTCCCATTGGTTAGTTGGGGGAAAAAATTTCGGCCTATCCCTAAAGGAGGTCTCCAACTTTGTGATCTACAAATCCAAAATCTGGTTCTAAGAGTGAAATTGCTTTGAAATGTAGTGTCAGGGAGGAGATCATGGTGCAAAACAGCTATTTGGAAGAATTATTTTTCTGGCCCGAGACTCTGATGTCTAGCTGCCCCACCTAAAGCCAATCATGGCTCTCTGATCTTCTCCATATGCTCAAAAGTGCATAATTTCTTCGCTACTGCTCTTACTTGGGTTCCAAGCAATGGGAAGAAAATCTGAATCTGGGAAGACTCCATAATGGGGGACCGCCTGCTCGATACTATTCCAGGCACAACTCTTATTAAAGCCTTTCTAAATTCTCAAAATATTAGTACCCTTTGGGATATTTCCCTCTGGCAAAGAGACGGAACCAAAGATTGGGCAAGATGGGTCTTCCCTGATTGCCCCCCCCCCAGTTGCACCACGAAAAATAACTTATGATTTCTTTGTTTAAAGGGAAATCCCCAATCTCCAAAAGAATCAAGGACAAACGAGGTTGGGGAATCCATTCAGGGGACTACTCAGTAGCAGCAGGCTACAAAATCCTCTCTGCAACGCTCCAGATCCCAGGAAATCTAGCACTTTGGAAAGAGATTTGGCAAGTCAAAAGCCTACCTAAAGTGGACTTCTTCATTTGGACCTTATCACATAACAACATTCTGATGGGTGATAACCTTCGGAGAAAAGGCTGGGAAGGCCCCTCAAGATGCCCACTCTGTTGCTCCCACGAAGAATCAGCTGAGCATCTACTCTTTAACTGCCCCTTTGCAAAAGAAATTTGGAGCTTAGCCCTGTCAGGGTGGGCCCCGGTTGTCCAAATATCCCTGTCAGGGTGGGCCCCAGTTGTCCAAATATCTCCATATATCCCCTCTCTGCTAAGTAACTGGCCTCCCTTTGTCCCTTTTCACTCAAATCCAAAGATCATCTTAAGTGATGTTGGCCGACCCTCCCTAAATTTATATTATAGAAAATATGGCTAGAAAGAAACACCCATATTTTTAGAAATCAGTCCTCCACCCCACCCATGTTTCTATCAAATCCAAAGCTCTCTTGGGAGACTGCCTCTCCTTCCTCTGGCCAACCTCCAACAATCATCCTCTCTCCCCCTTGAAGTATCTTGGATTCATAGCCTCGCTCCAGATCTAAAACCCCCTTTCCCCCTCCCCCAAGCAACTTTATGAATCCTAGGAACTGCATAAGGAGAAAGTGGAGTTCAAAGACTGAAAGTGCACTCAACACAAACCCAGGGGTGACAAGAGGGGGAGGGGTTCTCTATGGCCCCAATGAAATCCTAGAACTGGTCTATTCATGGGGATTAGGGGAAGACACCAATAACATGGCAGAAGCTATGAGTCTCTGGCAAGGCCTCACCCAAGCCTGGGAGCTAGGCATCAATGAAATATTGGTGATAGGATATTCTTGGCTCCTAATCCAAGACTTGGTCACTAACACGTTACCAAATCAAATGAAACTTCGACAACTACTCAAGAAAATCTAGCGACTCTCTAAATCCTTCCGGAAGATTGATTTTTTCCATGTTCTCCAACATTTAAATGGAGAAGCGGATGAGGTAGCTAAAGCCTCCACTCCCTTGAGAAAGGGACTCCTCTCACTCAATGGTACCATGTCATTCACCCCAATCCCTTAACTTTCTAAGGTGGGCGGCTCGTAGGTGGTCTTGTGCCAAGGGGCAGACGGACGATACTCCTCCCCTCGTCCCGATTTGTGGCATCACCTCAGTGTCTGATGACTCCCTTGCGTGAAGGTATTTCTCCTTCCAGGTCATGTCACTCCACACATTCCTGCATGAGGCTGCCATCATGCCCCTCAAGAAGACCCGTATCGAGGCCATCTCTCTCTCGCAAGGCGCTCGCGCAAGGTCCCTCTGAATCATGTCTTCACACGCTCGTTCGACAGTTAAATTAAGGGTGGCAGAAGCTTGCAGTTCATCCTTATCTTCCTTGGGTGAATGTTTTTCTTTCTCGACTCCTTTTGCATGGTCCCTTTCCCTTCAAACTCTTTCAGTTTATCCTCCAGCCCGTCAAATGGCCTTCAGCTCTGATTCTGTTGCTCCACCCATTCCCCCACCTTCGTTGGAACAAGAAATCCACAAACTGAAGCAGAAACTGAGCATGCACAGAAGGTTTCTTCTTCGACTGGATGTGTAAGGTAGTAGAAGGTTTGAGATTCTCGAAGACGACCCAATTCAACTCAGAGAGGAAGTTGTGGAGGCCCTCACACAAACGATGCAACAGGTTAATGAAAGAATTGCAGATTTAGAATCCAGGATGGAAAAGATGGAGCTTTAAGCCACCAGGACGACCCTCCAACAAGATGTAGAGGTGAAGGTATCGCTAAATGAAGGACCCTCGAACCCGGAGAAACAGGTGTAACTATGCTCCTCTCCTCTCTTGGATCTTGCCCAGTTTTGGTTACTTTGAAGATACACTATTTTCAAGTTTTTAACTCCATAGGAGTCAAATTTTGGAATCAGAGACATAATGGGCATTTATGGGATTTGTCTTATTGCCTATATATGTAATTTTGGACTGCATGCACATGATGCATGCCTGAACTATGTATATGTTTTCAAAGTGGTCATACCACTACTATATTAATATAATATCCACTTTATTTAAAAAAAAAATGATGAACAAAATGTCTTGGTAAAATATTCAAGCATTGTAGTATTAATGATGAATCAAATGTCTTGGTAAAATATCGTGGAAACTAATAGTCTTAATCAATGGCCCAAAGGGGTTGGATCCAATGATGGAAAGCGAGTTTTTCACCGTTCGGTAAGTTTCAATTCTCTTGAGGGCTTTACCTGGAGCCATGGGGGTACCTTGATGTAGTGGTCGAACGTGTGGTTGCACCCATAGATACTATATTAAATGATATCGTGACCCGGGCACACATAAGTGGATCAAAGACCACCCCCATGTCCTTCAAATTTTGAATCCCAAAGGGGTTGGATCCAATGGTGGAAAGCGATGAGTTTTTCATCATTGGGAAAGGTTCAATTCATGTGAGGGCTTTACCTAGAGCCATGGAGGCACCTTGAGGTAGTAGTCAAATGTGTGGTTGCACCCAGAGATACTATGTTAAATGGTATTTTGACCCATGCACACATAACTAGATCAAATCCCACCCCCATGTCCTTCAAATTTTGAAGCCAAAAGGGGTTGGATCCAATGGTGGAAAGCGAGGAGTTTTTCACCGTTGGGAAAGGTTCAATTCCCGCGAGGGATTTACCTAAAGCCATGGGAGAACCTTGAGGTAGTGGTCGAATGTGTGGTTGCACCCATAGATACTATATTAAATGGTATTGTGACCTGTGCACACATAAGTGGATCAAATCCCACCCCCATGTCCTTCAAATTTTGAAGCCCAAAGGAGTTGGATCCAATGGTGGAAAGTGAGGAGTTTTTCACCGTTGGGCAAGGTTCAATTCCTGTGAGGGTCTTACCTAGATCCATGGGGACACCTTGAGGTAGTGGTCGAACATGTGGTTGCACCTAGAGATACTATATTAAATTGTATCATGACTCATTCACACATAAATGAATCAAATCCCACCCCCATTTCCTTCAAATTTTGAAGCCCAAAGGGGTTGGATCCAATGGTAGAAAGGGAGGAGTTTTTCACCGTTGGACAAGGTTCAATTCCTATGAGGGCTTTACCTAGAGCCATGGGGACACCTTGAGGTAGTGGTCGAACATGTGGTTGCACCTAGAGATACTATATTAAATGGTATCATGACCCGTGCACACATAAGTGGATCAAATCCCACCCCCATTTCCTTCAAATTTTTATCCCAAAGGGGTTGGATCCAATGGTGGAAAGCAAGGATTTTTTCACCATTAGGCAAGGTTCAATTCTCGTGAGGGCTTTATCTAGAGCCATGGGGACACCTTGAGGTAGTGGTCTAACGTGTGGTTGCACCCAGATATATTATATTAAATGGTATCATGACCCGTGCACACATAAGTGGATCAAATCCCACCCCCATGTCCTTCAAATTTGTAGCCCAAAGGGGTTAGATCCAATGGTGGAAAGCGAGGACTTTTTCACCATTGGGAAAGGTTAAATTCCCATGAGGGCTTTACCTGGAGCCCTGGGGGCACCTTGAGGTAGTTTTTGAACGTGTGGTTGCACCCAGAGATACTATATTAAATGGTATCGTGACCCGTGCACACATAAGTGGACAAAAATCCACTCCCATGTCCTTGAAATTTAAGTCCCTAAGGTGTAGGACAATCGTTGATGGAGTGTTTTGTTAAGACACTCTATGATATTAAGTCACCGTCTCGAAACCTGTGGGGAAAAAAATACAACCATGTTAAGGGTGTTGAAATAATGTAACTGCAAAGAGTATTCTTATTATTATTTGATATATTATTCATTGGATCAATCCCCATTGTGGATTGATCATGTCGGCTATAGTAAAAGGACCAAATCCCCTTTTGTGGATTGGTCATAATATAATTGTAATAGGCAAAAGAAGAAGTCGGCCCTAGAATATATCAAAGAGGCCCCGAAATATAATAAAGGTGGTTATAACCACCCAGATTAAGAAGTTGGCCCTGCCAGTGAAGAGACACTTCACACGTGCTAGTTTAGTATAAATAAGGAGGCTAGCGCCTCACTTAGACACATACCTCACTTGCTCATTGAGAGACAAGTTTTGGAATTGCAGTTGCAGAAGAGAGAGAGAGAGGCGCATATTTGGGAGAGGATCTTTTGCATTAGTTTAAGTTATCTCTTGGCATTGTATTGGCTATCTATAATATAGAAGTTTTGTTGGGTTTTCTTCCCCTAGAGAGTTTCCTAGGATAGATGTTGTGTCTCTTGTGATTGTGTATTTCTCAGTGATCTTGTATTATGTTGTTGTTATCTATTGAAATGAAAAGAACTATAATAATGGCTTAAACATTAACATGGTATCAGAGCCAAGCTGAAGAGAGCATCTTTCACAAGAGTGAAAAACGTCACTGTTGTCGTACATGCAAATTAGGGATTTTTGTTGGTGAGGTATTTCAGCCCTAAAACCATCTAGAAAAATGTGCCCTCCCCCAAGGACCATTTTGGTACCTTCAACGCACCTTTTCAGTGGTTAAATCTCCCGGAAAGTGAAACCCTAGTTTCACAAAGTACTAGAAAACTAGAAAACCAAAGTACCAGAAGTACCAGTCCAGAAATCCGCAAATCAAGTTTGAGGGGGTAAAAGTTGGATTTTCAGAAATCTGACTGCACCAGCTTACTCATCTCAGCTCAGCGCATCTATCCCCTGGATCAGAATTTCAAAATTTGAAGGTTTAAAAATTAGGGTTTCCTCATAAAACCCTAAGTTGCAGTCTCAGAACCAGTTGCAGTTACAGCCATAGTACCAATTGCAATCACCCTTGAAGTTTTTAAGAGTTGGTAATGATTATCGTTGCTGCCAGATGGAACCACTACCTGCAAATGCTATCAGATTTATGTACTCACATATGTTTAAATGGTTAAAATTTAAATATTATTTGTAGAAGAAGGGATCTCTTGCCATAGATCCAAAAGGATCTCAAGATCCAACACATTCAGAGGAATGATGCAACCCAGGTGGGATTATTCTGATATGCATTCATTTATTATATTGATCAATGTTGCATGTTGTATCTATGACCATCATTCTAACCTTTGATCAAAATCTTAGTCAAGGTATTAGATGGATTAAAAGTTGAGATCATAGAGCTTATCCTATAACCCAACCTTCTGTCAAGATAGCGTATTGTCTCAGTACAGAAGACAGGTTGAAGAAAGCACTCATCACTTGAATGAAGGAGACCTGGAAGAAAACCAAGCACTCATTCTTGAGGACAAGGCTCCAGGTTTGATTAATCAAGTTGATAATATTCAAAGGTACATATGACAAGTTGAGATAGCAGTCTTTGTAAAGTATTATACTTGATAGCATGTGAGCATATAGAGGTAAATGCTTTACCTGATACAACTAACACCTCCTCTAGGAGAAACCTCATGTGTTAGTTCCAGGTTTCCATGGAGTGCTTTGTTAAAACACTCTATGATATTAAGTCACCGTCTCGAAACCTGTGGGGAAAAAAATACAACCATGTTAAGGGTGTTGAAATAATGTAACTGCAAAGAGTATTCTTATTATTATTTGATATATTATTCATTGGATCAATCCCCATTGTGGATTGATCATGTCGGCTATAGTAAAAGGATCAAATCCCCTTTTGTGGATTGGTCATAATATAATTGTAATAGGCAAAAG
>JASDQU010244736.1:44217-63781 GCA_032191745.1 Picea mariana | reverse complement strand
CATAGGTAGTAAGTTTGTAAGCAACTACATTCAAACCTTGATGAATGTGAATCAAATTAAAAGATAAAAATTTCTCAAAATTATCCCAAACTAATTTACTATATCATTTAAGATTTTTTTTATATAGGAGTGTAAGTATGGTTTATGAGATTTATGATTAACTCAGAATCACTAAAAATGGTTAGATATGTCTACAACCTAGATTAATTATTTCTTCTAATCCAAAAATAAATCTTCAAATTCAAAACTGTCATTTATACAAGGGAAGTTAAGATAATAAGAAAAATGATGTAATTTCCCTAAAGGATAATATAATACAATGAATGCTCTTAGGATCAATGTTAGTGCAAGATAAGCCACGTTTATCGATGATTATATTAGAAATTACATTAGGACCTAATTCCCCATCTATGAGGAAATTGTAAGGTACCAGAAGGAATTATGTAGAGCGATAACATACTTATTACTAAAATTAGTTAACAGAAATAGACAAAACAATAATCACAATGAAAATATAGATCCAAATGTTGATATGTTTATTATCTTGAGAGAAAATTTCATGTGCCTCTTTGAGGGGGAAACCTCCAATAGATAAGACCTCCAGTACAAATAATTTCCAAGAAAATCTTTTCCATTGCTTTCTACACCTATTTATACTATTTCTATCTTCTAGAGAACACTCTAGAGGTAGAACTTTCTAGAGGCAGAACCTTCTAGTAAGTCTTCTTACATTAGACATGTTCACATTATTACATAGGCCTTGTTTACTAATGACGACCTTTATTACATAGAAAAACATATTATTCTATCTACTTGAGGGGTTAGGGAGGTTAGTGATCCAAAATGGATCTAGGAAGGCCTAAAAATCAAAGTTCTTGGAATCAGACAAAACCAATGTCATTACGTCTGTCTTGTCGCACTGATTCCGACCATATATATTTTTTTCGTAAATGGGCACCGTATGCAAAATATATCGCGTTTTGATCGATTTCCCAAACATGCAAAAAGTCAATTGGTCAAAGTTAACAGGCCGTATAGGTGACATCAACATGACATCATCATGCTGACATGGCATCACTAGAAGGTGACACGTGTCACTCAAATTTGGCATTTTCGGTCTAAGTTGGCACCTGTATAGATTTGACACGTGGCACTGTACGGATGACACGTGGCAGCCCGTACATGACGTGGCCCAATGGAAGGATGACACATGGCAGTACGAAAGACAATCGAGCAATACATATGTTGATGTGGAAGGATGGCTATGTAGTACGGATGATGATGTGGTATGACACATGGTTGTACAACATGTGATGTGGCAAGTGAATGGGAAGGTGACTAGGCTATACGAAAGTTGACGTGGCAGCTGACTGGGCTGTACGACGATGACATGGCATGAAGAATGTATGCAGAATGTACGTTGAATGTGCTGGTGACTATGTGGTATGGTCCAATCACAAGGTGACATGTCACCCAATCAGAGGGTGCCACATGGCACCCCATATTTTTCCATTGTCGTCTAGTCCAAAAATTTGTTATAACCTCTGTGGGATTCGAACCCCTGACCTCCGCGGGCGCTAAATACTTCGTGGAAGGGGGAGGACCAATCGAGATATGTGGTAGAACTTAACCAAACCCTGTTGATTTAATATTTAAGTTGATCTATGGCGTGTGTTAAGAGATAAGCTCCGTTCGACGGGGGCGAACCCTGACCGACTAGGGGCTATAGATTCGGAGCTACAACGAAACGTGGAGTGTGTGGGAGGTGAGAGTTGGCCACATGGGCCATATCCATGAGACCACGAGCCAAGAACGAAGGAGACAACACGCAATTACTATCCCGAGGAAACATGGCCCTCTCCCATGTGACCTGGAGCTTAAATACAGGGGGCTAGCATGCATTTGGAATTTTTTGGTTTTTTACCTTATAATAAATATATTTCAGCGATTTTGATGGATTTTTGCCCATTATTGGGAGATATGGAGCCCAATTTGAGGCTAGATATTGGGACGAATTTGGAAGGTTGATGCCCACTTCAAATCTATATAAACCAAGGGTTCTTAGCAGCATTAGAGAGGTTCAAAATAGGAGAAATGCTGAGGAATTTGAAAGCCAAAGCCATTTTTATGCAGGGAAGCCATTGAAGATGGGAATTTTGCAGGCCAATTTCGGGAGCTACATTCAATCGTTTTCAGTGTCGTCAGTTGTGTTGGGTTATTGAGGTCGAGAAAAACATAACCATACTAGTTTGTAATCCATTTGACACTTTTCTAATGTACTTTTGAAGCATTGAATATAAATAAGAAAGCCTCATCCATTGAGACAAAGGCCCAGAGACGTAGGCAATCTTACCAAACTCTGTTAACAACTTTGTTGTTATGGTTTTTTTTATCTTTATGCTTCGATTTTGATCTGCATTTCTTAATATGGATGTTATCATATGTCATTAATTTCTTCTTCTTTCATCAATTCCTAATTGGTTAATGAACTCATGCTTTAAAACTTAACCAAGTCTTTAAAAGATCATTTAAGATCAAATGGTATCAGAGCAGGTTGACGGTTGGTTTTTGAGTTTGCATGATTACTAGGGAAAAGATGAATCATGGTGAAGGCAAGCTTGTAGAAGGGGATCCTGAGATTGGATCGAGAAAGAGGACTTCTCAAAGTGAGGAGATGGCATCGAAAGAAGGCATGTCTCATAATGATATCAAGTTGCAAAAGAATTTATTCACCATGTCTGATATGGTAAAGGTCTTATATGAGGATTACTTGGAATGGAAGAGGCCTTTACAAGGGGAATATTCTAAACAAGACAAAAGTGAAGAAGGAGAGGATCCTCCTTCACCTCCTTCTTCTCCATAAACTTCTTCTTCTTCAAGTACAAGTTCAAAATCCACCACAAGAAAACATTCTCATAAACATAAACATGATATGCCTTTACTTAATCTTGATGTGAAATTTGAATTACCCATGTATGATGGTGAAGTATAAGAGACTTGATAATTGGATCAGACAGATGGAAGTTTATTGCAGTGTGCAACAAATCAAGGATGAGGCAACTCAAATCAAGTTGGCATCGCTTCATCTTGCAGGCACAACACTCATCTGGTGGTAGAGTAAGTTGCAAAATGGCACACAACAAGTGGGTAATGTATTTTCATCATGGAAAGATTTGTTTTTGCACTTAGAAAGGAATTTTATCCTTCGGGTTATAAACAAAGGGATTTAATTGAATGGCAAGGTCTTAAACTAAGAAAGAAACAAACAGTGCAAGAATACACAAATGAATTTCGTAAAATGACATGAATGTTAAACATTCCATTACATACCCAAGAAACTCTTATGAAGTATATAGGAACTTTACCTGCACATATTTGTAATACTGTATTTATGTTTGGACCTACTGATATTCATGAGGTTTCTGTTCAAGCAACATACATTGAAGCAGAGAAAACAAGAGTTGGTGTATCAGGGGAATCGTCTTCAAGGAAAGAGGACAAATAGAAGGAATATGGAAATAAAGAAAATTCAACAACAAGAAGGGAAGATAAGATCTCTTGCAAGCATTGGAAGAAAGAAGGGCATGATGATGACCATTGCTGACAATTGCATCCCGAGAAGAGACCGAAATGGTTCAAAGAAAGAAAGAGGAGGCAAACAGTTGCAACATCAACATGACCAACATACTTGGGATATGATTTAGGTGATGAGACTAAAATCACAACAGGTGGTTTGACATGTAAAATTGGTGGTGGATATGAATCTAGATGCAAATTTTTTCACATAAGGGTGATAATGAAACATACTAAGATTGATACATTGATAGATAGTGGATCTCAATCTAACTTGATTTCATAGGAAGTGGTTAAAAAATTGGGATTAAACACTAAGATGCATCATAAACCTTATTCACTTAAATGGATAAGCAACAATAATAAATTGTACATAACAAAGCAATGCACTTTAAAGTTTGCAATTTCATCAAAGTTTGTGAATGAAGTAACGTGTGATGTGGTGCCACTCAATGAATGTGGAATGGTCTTAGGCAGTCCTTATTTGTATGATCGCAAAGCAATATTTTATAGGGAATATAATCAATATCACTTAATCAAATAAGGAAATGAATATATTGTACATGCTCATCATTTAAAAGAAAATCAATCACTTCAAACAATGGAACAATTAAGGAAGACAACTTATGCAAGCAACACACCTATAATTGTGCCAAATCAAGCAATTGATCTTAAGCATGAACATGAGATGGTTGTAGAATGGAAGTTCAATCATACGTTGCTTCAAGATAAACTAATGTCATGCAAGTACTACAAACATATTAGCTAATTTTCAGTCATATTTCTGATTTTATTGTTGCTAATGTTTTCAACGTGGATGGTAGTGGCTTCAATAGGATGTGAAAGAGTACAAGTGGCTAACAATATGTTGTCAGTTGTCATGGTTGTTTTACAATTTATCTTGATGAGACAGGTGCACATGACAGAGTTTAAAGACCAAGAACAAGTGGAGTGGCCTATCCCGCACTTGATGATTGGTTAATACCCTTTTAGAGGACCAAAAGGTCTTAGTGGGGAGGCATGATCCAAAATGGAACCAGGAAGGCCTAAAAATAAAATTTCTTCAAATTAGACAAAACTAGTGCCATTGCATCCATCACATCATGCTAATTCTAACCATATATATTTTTTTCGCAAATGGATGCCGTATGCGAAAGATATCACGTTCTGCTTGATTTCACAAACCGACAAAAAAGTCAACTGGTCAAAGTCAACAAGCCGTACTGCTGATGTCAGTAGTACGACATGTAACATAAACATGGCATCATGATGACGTCGCATCACGAGGAGGTGACACATGTCACTCTAATTTAGCATTTTCGGGCTGAGTTCGCACCTATACGGATTTGACACATGGCATTGTATGGATGACACGTGGAAGTCCATACATGACGTGGTCCAATGGCAGGCTGACAAGTGGCAGTACAAAAGACAGTTGGGCAGTACATATGTTGATGTGGTAGGGTGACTGTGAAATACAAATGATGACGTGGCATGACACATGGCTGTACGATAGGTGATGTGGAAGGTGAATGGATGGTACAGAAGATGACATGGCAACTTACTGGGCTGTATGACAATGATGTGGCATGTTGACTGTGCTAGTGACTGTGTGGTATGGCCCAATCACATGGTGACATGTGGCCCAATCAGAGGGCACCACGTGGAACTCCAAATTTTGCCAATGTCGTCTAGTCCAAAAAAAATTTATAACCTCTAGGGGATTCAAACCCTTGACCTCCGCAGGCACTAATGACTTCGTGGAAGGGGGCAGACCGATCGGGATACGTGGCAGGACTTAACCAAACACCACTGATTTAATATTTAAGTTGATATATGGCGTGTGTTACAGGATAAGCCCCGATCTCTGGGGTCCAGCCCCGACCAACCAGGGGATACATAATTGGATCTACAATGAAATGTGGAGCCCGTGACAGGTGAGGGCTTGGCCACATGGGCCATAGCCATGAGACTAGGAGCTAAGAACAGAGGGGCTAATGCACAGTTACTAGCCCGAGGACACATTTCCCTGTACCATGTGACCTGGAGCCCGAAGATAGGGGGCTAGCACGCATTTGGAAATTTTAGGGTTTTTTTACCTTATAATAAAGATTTTTCAGTTGTTTTAATGATTCATTTTCCCATTATTGGGAGATCTGGAGCTTGATTTGAGGCCAGATATTGGGAGGAAGTTGGGAGGCTAGTGCCCAATTCAAATCTATATAAACCAGGGGTTCTTTAAATCAATAGAGAGGTTCAAAACATGAGAAATGATGAGGAATTTGAAATCCAAATCCATTTTTATGCAGGGAAGCCATTGAGGAGGGGAACTTTGCGACCCAATTCCGGGAGCTACGCTCAACCATTTTCAGTGCCGTCAGTTGTGTTGGATTCTTGAGGTCGAGAAGAGAACAATCATACTAGCTTGTAATCCATTTGGCACTTTTATGATGTACTTTTGAAGCATTGAAGAGAAATAAGGAAGCCTCACCCACTGATACAAAGGCCCAGAGATGCAGGCAATCTTGTCGAGCTCCTTTAACAACTTTGATGTTATGGTTTGTTGATATTTGTGCTTACATTATGATCTACATTTCTTATTATGGAAGCTATGATATCTCATTAATTTCTTCTTCTTTCATCAATTCCTAATTAGTTAATGAACTCATGCTTTAAAACTTAACCAAGTCTTTAAAAGATCATTTTGGATCAAGTGGTATCAGAGAAGGTAGACAATTGGTTTTTGAGTTTGCATGAGTACCACAAAAAATTTGAACCGTGGTGAAGGAAAGCTTGTAGAAGGGGACCTTGAGATTGGATTGAGAAAGAGGACGTCTCAAAGTGAGGAGATGGCATTGGAATAAGGAATGTCTTAGAACGAGATCGAGTTGCAAAATACTTTATTTTCCATTTATGAGATGGTAAAGGTCTTATATGAGGATTACTTGGAATGGAAGAGGCCTTTCCAAGGGGAATCTTATAAACAAGACAAAAGTGAAGAAAGAGAGGATCCTTCTAAACCTTCTTCTTCACTTCCTTCTTCTCCATCATCTTCTTCTTCTCCATATTCTTCTTCTTCTTCTTCAAGTACAAGTTCAAAATCCACCATAAGAAAACATTCCCATAAACATAAACATGATATGCCTTTACTTAAGCTTGATGTGAAATTTGAATTACCCATGTATGATGGTGAAGTCAATGTTGAGAGGCTTGAGAACTGGATCAGATAGATGGAAGTTTATTGCAGTGTGCAACAAATCAAGGATGAGGGAACTCAAATCAAGTAGGCATCGCTTCGTCTTGCAGGCACAACACTCATCTAGTGGCAGAGTAAGTTACAAAATGGAACGCAGCAAGTGTGTAATGTATTTCCATCATGGAAAAATTTTGTTTTTGCACTTAGAAAGTAATTTTATCCTTTGGGTTATAAAGAGAAGGATTTAATTGAATGGAAAGGTATTAAACTAAGAAAGGGACAAAAAATACAAGAATACACATATGAATTTCGTAAGATGGAATTAATGTTAAACATTCCATTACATACCCAAGAAACTCTTATGAAGTATATAGGAGGTTTACCTGCACATATTCATAATACTGTATTTATGTTTGGACCTACTAATCTTGATGAGGTTTTTGTTCAAGAAACATACATTGAAGTAGGGAAAACAAGAGTTAGTGTATCAGGGGAATCGTCTTCAAGGAAAGAGGACAAAAGGAAGAGGAATGGAAAGAAAAAAAATTCAACGACAAGAAGGGAAGAGAAGCTCTCTTGCAAGAATTGCAAGAAAGAAGGGCATGGTGATGACCATTGTTGGAAATTGCATCCCGAGAAGAGACCGAAATGGTTCAAAGAAAGGAAGGGGAGGAAAACAATTGCAGCAGTAACACGACCAACAAACTTGGGATATGATTCATGTGATGAGACTAAAATCACAGTAGTTGGTTTGAAAGGTAAAATTGGTAATGGATATGATTCTAGATGCAAATTGTTTCATATAAGGGTGATAATGAAACATACTAAGATCGATACATTGATATATAGTGGATCTCAATCTAACTTGATTTCAGAGGAAGTGGTTAAACAATTGGGATTAAACACTAAGATGCATCATAAACATTACTCACTTAAATGGATAAGAAACAATCATAAATTGCACATAACAAAGAAATGCACTTTAAATTTTGCAATTTCATAAAATTTTGTGGATGAGGTAACGTGTGATGTGGTGCCACTCAATGAATGTGGAATGGTCTTAGGCAGTCCTTATTTGTATGATCACAAAGAAATCTTTTACATGGAACATAATAAATATCAATTAATCAAAGGAGGTAGTGAATATGTTGTACATGCTCATCACTTAAAAGAAAATCAATCTCTTCAAACAATGGAACAATTAAGGAAGGCAACTTATGCAAGGAACACACCTATAATTGTGCCAAATCAAGCAATTGATCTTAAGCATGAACTTGAGATGGTTGTAGAATGGAATTTCAATCATACTTTCCTTCAAGATAAGCTAATGTCGTGCAAGTACTACACACATATTAGCTGATTTGCAGTCATATTTCTGATGTTATTGCTGCTAATGTTTTCAACATGGATGGTAGTGGCTTCAGTAAGATGTGAAAGAGTACAAGTGGCTAACAATATGCTATCGGTTTTCATGGTTGTTTTGCAATTGATCTTGATGAGACAGGTGCATATGACAGAGTTTAAAGACAAAGAACAAGTGGGGTGGCCTATCCCTTACTTGATGACTGGTTAATACCCTTTTGGAGGAACAAAAGGTCTTAGTGGGGAGACATGATAAAAGATGGATCTAGGAAGGCCTAAAAAACAAAGTTTTGGGAATCGAAAAAAACCAACCCCATTGCATCTGTCTCGTTGCGCTGATTCTATCCATATATATATTTTTTTGCAAATGGATGTCGTATGCGAAAGATATTGCATTCTGACCTATTTCCCAAATAGGAAAAAAAGTCAATTAGTCAAATTCAACATGTCGTATAGTTGACATCAACAATACGACAAGTGATTTCAGCATGATGTCATAATGACATCATCATGCTGACGTGGCATCACCAGGAGGTGACACGTGTCACTCAAATTTGGCATTTTCGAGATGAGTTGGCACCTGTACGGATTTGGCACGTGGCACTGTTCGGATGACACATGGCAGTTCGTACATGACATGGCCCAATTTTATGCTAACACGTGGCAGTACGAAAGACAGTTGCGTAGTATGGATGATAACATGGCAAGGTGACTATGCAGTATGGATGATGACATGGAACGACATGTAGCTATACGACAGGTGACATGGTAAGTGACTAGGTTGTACAAAAGATGATGTGGAAATTGACTAGGTTGTACGAAGATGACGTGGCATGATGACTGTACGTTGAATATGCTGGTGACTGTGTGGTACGATCTAATCACAGGGTGACATGTGGCCCAATTAGAGGGAATCACATGGCACACCAGATTTTTCCAATGTCGGCTAGTCAAAAAATTTGTTATAACCTCCAGAGTATTTGAACCCTTGACCTCCGCAGGCGCCAATGACTTCTTGGAAGGGGGCAGACCAATCGGGTTACATGGAAGGACTTAAACAAACCCTGTTGATTCAATATTTAAGTTGAGATATGGCGTTTGTGAAGGGATAAGCCCCGGTCGGTGGGGGCCAGCCCTGATCGACTAGGGGCTACAAAATCAGAGCTACAACCAAATGTGGAATGCGTGGGAGGTGAGGGCTTGGTCAGATGGGCCATAGCCATGAGACTAGGATCTAAGACCAGAGGGGCCAATGCACAGTTACTAGCCTAAGGACACATGGCCCTATCCCATGTGACCCAGAGCCCGAAGACAGGGGGCTAGCGTGCATTTGGAAATGTTTTGGGTTTTTTACCTTATAATAAAGATTTTTCAATCATTTTAATGGATTGTTTACCATTATTGGGATATATGGAGCTCGATTTGAGGCCATATCTTGGGAGGAAGTTGGGAGGTTGATGCCCACTTCAAATCTATATAAACCAGGGGTTCTTAGCATAGAGAGGTTCAGAATAAGAGAAATGCTGAGGAATTTGAAATCCAAAGCCATTTTTACGCAGGGAAGCCATTGAGGAGGGGAACTTTGCGGGCTAATTTCGGGAGCTACACTCAACCATTTTCATTGTGGTCAGTTATGTTGGATTATTGAGGTCAAAAAGAACACATCCAGACCAATTTGTAATCCATTTGACACTTTTACGATGTACTTTTAAAGCATTGAATAGAAGTGAGAAAGCCTCACCCACTGAGACAAAGGCTTAGAGACATAGGCAATATTGTTGAACTCCATTAACAACTTTGTTGTTATGGTTTGTTGATCTTTGTTCTTACATTATGATCTGCATTTCTTATTATGGCTGCTATGATATCTCATTAATTTATTCTTTTTTCATCAATTCCTAATTGGTTAATGAACTCATGCTTTAAAACTTAACCAAGCTTAAAAGATCATTTTGGATCAGTTAGTACCCTAACATTCCCTCCCCTTTAAAGAAAAAACTTGTTCTCAAGGTTTGAGATGTGGGAATAGCTGGAGAATGGAAGTCGGTTCCCATGTGGCATCCTCAGGTTGTGCATCCTTCCGTTGGACTAAAAATTTATGAATTGTGAGTTGTGAAGACGACACTCGCGTGTTGATAGGACTGCTTGTGGTTGCAACCAAATGGATCCTTCTTCATCCAATTTTGGAAGAATAGTTTGAATATGACACTTGGTTTCAGAAACTTTCTTTAATCAAGCACATGAAAATATGGATGGAGCTTAGAGTGTCTGGGAAGAGCTAACTTGTAAGACATGGGCCCAACTTGCTTGAGGATTGCATAAGGGCCATAAAACTTTGGAGAAATTTTATGGAAATGATCTACTTTGAGGGAAGTGTTGGATTATTGAGAGGGGGGGTGAATCAATAGAGATTTTTTATCCTTTTAAACACAATATGTAACTGTTATTTATCTTTATGATCAATATACCATTATCATTCAACAAGTGCAAAGTAAATAAACCATGAACAATGAAAAATCATACACATACACAGTAAACCAATATTTTTACATTGAAACCCAATGCAAGAGAAAAACACATAAGGATTTTTCTTATATGTATTTAAGAATTACATTCATTGGAAGAACCAACTTCTTTTGTTTTCCAACTGCAACTGGAAGGAGGCCCCAACCCCCTATATTTTCAAGCTACAACCTGAGGGAAGATCCAACTCCCCAATTATTTGGCTACAACTAGAAGGAGGTTGCAACCCGCTATGTTCTCCGGCTACAACCAGAAGGTGGTACAACCACCTATCCTAGCCCCGTCCTGTCGCCTTGAAATGTAAGTGTCAAATGATGAAACCATTGCCACAATGTCAATGTGAGATAAACCACTGTAAACTTGTACCAACCTGAGCCAACAAACTGTAACCAACCTGTACCAAAAGCTTGTAATCAATCATGTACTAGAAATTTGCCTGTACCAACAAAAACCAATAGGTACACGACTTGTCTATGTTGCATCTCGTGTATGTATGTGACTTGTCTATACTGCATCCTACGTATGTCTACAACTTGTCTATACTACAACCTGCATACACCTTCATAAAATAGGGTATTTCACCTTTTCTAAAACTTCAACCACTTTTTGCCTTTATCTCATCAACCTTCAACCTGTCACTGTGTCTTATATGTAGTTGTGCCATGTGCATACATCATCTTACATATCCCTTAACCAAGTGCATCTATATCTCTCTAGTCATGTGCCATACATTTGTGTAAAATAATGAACAAGTGTAATAAAACTCACATGGACTAGACATCAAACCCTCAGTGATATACAACCTTACACTACAACAACAACTTTACAACCACTTCACAACTACAAGCTCTCAACCATGTACCACAAAAAATCTCAACTATATACCAAGAAATACAAGATGTGCCTCAACACTAGCAAGATGTACCAATGATAAATGTCAAATATATCAACACTGTATTTCTATAGATATAGCTTATACAGTACGTGTCATACAACCAATAACCTCTCCATGGAAAATCCTCAAACCCCCATAACCATATCTCATGTAGGAAACAATATCCAACTACACATAGAAATAAGACATACCTTTTGAACTTGTAGATAGATCTGTTGTACCTGATCACTGGAGACCTTCCTTGGAGCTTGATTTCAGACTATAGAGGCCTAAAATATTCATCTCCTCAATTTTTCATGGCTTTTCTCAACTGTACGCACCCTATTATACTGCAAACCCGTGTACATATGCACCCTTCTTCACTGCAGCTCGCATAAACCTAAAAAACTAGGGTTTTTTTTTTCAGTATTTCCGCAATTCTAAAACTTTCATCGTCAACCCTTCATCCTACCTTAGACTTGAATAACTTTATATGTATCAATGAGTACCTGCAATAAACCTTACACAATAATAGATATTCAATGTGCTCAATAGGTGCTAATAAGAGAGATTTTCTCTCTTATTTATACTACCATGTAGCTTCCTCAAGGGGTTATCTTCTAACCAACTTAACCCAACTTCCTTCTCTTAGGGCTAACCCACTTATAACCACTTTATCCACAAATATTAAACACTCCACGTCTAGTTGCAACTAATTTATTTTTAGTTATTTTCTTATTGCAACAACTTAACCCATGATTAAATCCTAGTTTTACCCACTTGACTAGTCAAATTCTTCTAGGAGCTTCTAGAATAATTTGACTTCTTTAACCTTCTATATAACTCATGAGGGTTATACAACTTGACAAGGCCACAACTCTCTAACCATGAAGAGTTATGTGATGTTCCACATATCAATGGAAATGACATATACACTAAAAAATTTGAACGTTTTTGCGACGAAGTAGAGACGAATTTTCGTCAGCATAGAGTCGTTTTTGCGACCAAGATAAAAAAAATTTCGTCGGAATTAATTCGTCGGTCTAGCGACCACACATGGATCTTCGCTGGTCTAGCGACCGGAAAAAGAAGCCTATTCACAATAGGGAAATGTTCGGCTAGCGATGAATTTTAGTCGGTCAAACGACTAATATTAGTCGCAAGAATGACCAAACCATTAGTTAAAAAGGTCAAAAGGAGGAGGATCAGTTAGTCACTAATTGACTAACGACGAACAGGTTGGTTGCTCTAGCGACTAACAGGTTAGTTGCTAAAGAGACCAACTTGTTGATGTTTGCGACCAATTTTCTATACTAGCGACAAACAGGTTAGTCGCTCTAGGGACTAACAACTTAGTCGTTAGAGCGACAAACCTGTTGATGTTTGCAACCAATTTTCTATACTAGCGACGAACAGGTTGGTCACTCTAACGACTAACAGGTTGGTCACTAAAGCGACCGATATTGGGGTATTTTAAAAAAAAAAAAATTGCCATTCACAGAGGATCTATGCAAATCTGACCATTCACACTTCCTTCATTGCAGTTATCCCTAAAGTTGAAAAGTCGAATTCCTTTGAGGATTTTCGTCTGATATCATCGTGCAACTTCATTTACAATATCCTTTCTAAAGTGATTGCTGGATGTTTGAAAATAATCTTATCAAAGGTTATATCAGTGGAACAATTTGGGTTCCTTGGAGGTCGATTCATACACAAGGGAGTGGGATATACACAAGAAGAACTACACACTATTATTTGGTCTTCGTTTTGTTAGAGACATACATACGTACAAAGAACTTTTGGATCTATTATGTAAGGTGGCGGGTATGGAGGTCAATCTCCTAAAATCCTCCATAAGTTTCAATGAGTTGCAAGATGAAGTAACATACATGATCCACCATTTGCAATATAGGGTGGTCTAGATTCAAAATGAACTAAAATATTTTGGTTTTATACTAAAGCCCTATGGCTATGGTATCAAGGATTGGCGATGGATTCTAGGGAAAATAGAAGGGAGGATACATTTTTGATGCCACAAATGGTTGTTGAGGGGAAATTGATTGACATTAGTAAAAGAAGCGTTAGAGGTGATCTCCATGTATTGGATGCGATGCTTTTGTCCCATATACACAATGAGGTTTTAGATAAAATATGAAGGCTTTGCTTTGAGTTCACGTGGAAGAGAAATAAGGACAAAATGGGATATCACTTGGCTCATTGGAAAATAATTGCAAGGCCAAAACAACAAGGAGGATGGGGATTAAAGAAGTTACCACCCTTCGAAAAAGCACTTGTTGCCTAGAGCCTTTGGAATTTGATGGTTTATGGAAGCGCATAATCTATTAGAAATATATGGCTCCGAGGATGGGATGTGACAACAATTTCTTTCTGTTAGAAGAATTGGTTCAACATCTTCGTTGTCAAGGTTTGAACAAACTAAACCGGATTGCAGATGAGGGATAGACAAATATATGGCACCAAAGGTGGTTTTCTGCTATCGATATTGGCTTAGAAGGAGATGTTGTAGGTTATTTGTCCAATTTCATCTCTTCCTTGATCTACGACCATGTCCACTTAAGAAGTGAAAGCGATGAATTAATATGGAACCTAAATAAGGACGGAGGTCGATATACTTCAAAATTAGGTTATGAGGTGGCACATTGGTGGTCACTCAAGATATGGAAACTTCAAGCACCTAAAAAAACAAAAATTCTGATGTGGTTGACGCTGATGGATAGAATTTCTACTTGGGACTATCTTCAGAATAAAAACAAACAAGGACCATGTATATGCTACCTTTGTATAAATGTGGATGAATATGTATCTCACATTTTCACTAGAGGCCCATACTCTCTTCAAATATGAAGTGATACTTGCTAATGGATTTGAATTAATAATTTTTGGTGTTGTTTATCTCTCGAGGAGGGATTGGAAATTTGGTATAACAATTCTAAGATAAAAAAAAATATCGTGCAATACCATTCCTCACTCCGTGGGGTATGTGGTTGGCACAAAATTCCATCCTCTTTTATGATTGACCATTGTTAACAATTCAAGTTTCCACATGGATTGTTGGAATAACACAACATTACATAGTATAAGGGGTGACTAAGAGGTCGTGGATCATTGGAAAGCTGGTTTGGGACAATTATTTCCTTAGGGATTCTACGATGTTGCTTGTCAAGGGGAAGACTCATAGTGTGGCATAGGAGGAGTCGTACATATCCACGAGGGATACCAGCTAGAATTTTATGCCTGTGTGGGTAGTGGCACAAACAACAAAGTAGAACTTTTCACTTTGAAAGCCTTATTGAAGTTGGCACTAACAAAGCACATTTCTCCACTTGTACTTCTTTGGTCATCAATGCAACCTTCCCAATCTACATATGTGTAGGTAATAAGTGACAGATCCTTTCCTTTTGGATACCATAATCTAAAATCTTATGTACCCTTAAGATATCTGAATATCCTTTTTACTACTAGAACATGTGATTCCTTTGGTGCTACTTGAAATCGTGCCACCTGTCCAACTTCCTGCATTACATATGGTATGGATGTTGTCACATACAATAAGATGACAATCATTGACTTGTACTACCTCTAATCTATAGAATTTGGATCATCATATTTGCTTATCTTGCAACTGGTTTGCATAAGAGTATTGACTGGTTTTCAATATTCCATTTCGAACCTCTTTAGTATTTCTCTGATATATTTGGTTTGAGAAATAAAAATTCCCTGGTTTCTTTGACATATTTGAAGACCCAGAAAAAATGATAGTTCTCCAAGTAATGACATTTCAAATTCATTATGTATATCCTTTGCAAATTTATGGCTCAACTTGCCATCATAACTTCTAAAAATAATATCATCAACATAAAATTCAATTAATAAAATACTATCTTGATTTACCTTCATGTAGATGTTGTTGTCTACATTTCCTTTTCTGAACCCTTGTTGTTGTAGATATATATCCAGTCTAGAATACCATGCTTTGGGGCCCTGTTTTAGACCATACAAGGCCTTCTTCAATATGCAAACACAATATTCATTATATGATAACTGAAATCCTTCTAGTTGCTCAATGTAGACTTCTTCTTCTAGTTCCCCATTTAGAAATCCATATTTCATGTCCATCTGATACACTTTACTATTCTTGGATCATACATAACCTAGGATCAATCTGATTGCTTCCATTTCGAAAATTGTGAAAAACATCTCTTCAAAGTCGATACCTTCAAATTGTGCATATCCTTTACATACCAATATATCTTTGTTCCTAGTAATCTATCCATATTCATTCAATTTATTTCTGAAGACCCACTTTGTAACGATCACATTCTTGTACCTTGGTCTTGGAACCAATTCTCAAGTTTCATTCTTCTCTATCTGATCCAACTCTTCATCCATGGCCTTTATCGAAAATTCATCCTTGTTGGTTTCTTCAAAATTTTTTGGTTTAATCGAAGATAAGAGTGCTAGGTGCAGTTGTTTTGGTGAACATATTATTATTCTAGTCTCAACTCCTACATCTTTGTTCCCAATAATCTAATCTGAGGGATGATTCTTCTATATTCGTTTTCTAGGTGTGCTTGGAGGTACTTGATTTTCTTTCTCTTCTACTTCTATTAGATCTTCTTCATTTTCCCCTTCTGCTACTTCTTTATCCTTTGCTTCTTCTTCATAAACTTGTTCCACTGACTCCTTTTCTTCTTCCTTTATTTTCTGCCCTCCTGTCTCATCAACCATCACATTGATGATTTCCACAACTTTGTTGAGCCTTATATTGAAAAATTTGTATGCTTTCCTTGTGCTCGAATATCCAACAAGTATGCCTTTTTCCACACGAAAACCAAATTTTCCCATTCTGCCATGTTCTCTTTTGATGTAGCATTTTCTTCCAAAACCTCTAAAGTGCTTCACATTCGTTGGTATTCCTTTCCATAGCTCGTAGGGAGTTTTATCATTGTTTTTTCTAAGCATTACTCAGTTTTGAATGTGAACTGTTGTATGCATTGCATGTGCCCAAAAGATATCTTTCAACTTAGAATCCATTAACATTGTTCGATCCATTTCCTGTGCTGTCTTGTTCTTCCTTTCGACAACTCCATTTTGTTGAGGTGTCCTAGCAATGAAGAATTTCCTTTTTATTCCATGCTTTCTACAGAAATCCATAAATTCCTTTGAATTAATCTCTCCTCCATTATCATATCTCAAACATTTGATTTTTGAATCCATTTCATTTTCAACCATTTCCTTGTATATCTTGAATTTTTCGAGTGCTTATGACTTCTTCCTGAGAAAAACAACTACATTCATCCTTGTATAATCATCAACCAATAACACAAAATATTTCTCACCTTTTAAACACTTTGTTCTAGTTGGTCTAACTAGATCATTATGTACAATTTCCAACCGTCTTGTTGTGGAGTATTCCTTTTATTTGAACTTGGTCTTTGTTTTCTTTCCATGTTGACAATGCTTCCATAATGTGTTGGTTGGCTTCGTGATCTGGGGCATTTATTTGACTACTTCCTTTTTGCTGACTTTGACAAGTTTATTGAAGTTTATGTGATCCATTATTTCGTGCCATAGAAAAACTTCATCTTTCTTTCCCAGACAACACTTTTCATTTCCAATTTCACTTAATAAATATATGTTTCTTGAATTTCCTTCAACTGTTGCAACCATTCTACCGAACCTATTTTTCTTATCTCGCACTTTTTTTAATCAAACACAAGTTCAATACCTTGGTCACAAATATGACTTACACTTAGAATCTTAGGTTTTATATCTTTCACTAGTAGAACATTTTCTTCCTTGATATCCTTGTTTCCAATTTTGACTATGCCTCTTCAAATTATTCTAGCTGAGTCATTGTATCCAAGGGAGACTGATCCATCTATTTCCTTTCTCAAGGTTAGAAACATGTCCTCGTCACCTGCCATGTGCTTTGAGAAACAACTATCAACATACCAACCACATTTTTTGTGTTTATATTGTATATAAAGTGTGCATTCTTCATTGTTATACTGATTCTGCTTTCTTATCCATATTGTTTGTCGAGGTTCCTTTATGTGATTGTTGTTATTTTGTTGTGATTCTCTAGGAGGGACTGCCATTCTACAAAATTTGGCTATGTTTCCAAATTTGTTTCACTTGTAACATTCCACTTCAGTGCTCAAATACTCAAATATATTGTATCTTCTTCTCTCTGTTTCACTATGCCTTCTTGGATAACCATTTTGTGCATGACTTTCATAGTTGTTTCTGTTTCTGCTATTTTCTCTGCAATTTACATCTTTATGTCCAAAATTATTACATGAATAACATAAACCAAAGAATATAGTTTGATACCTAGGAGTTGATGATATTCTGAAAGGAGTTACTCTTATGAATCCTTCTTCTTCTTGAGGCCTGCTTATTTTTAACTGTCGTTGATTATGAAATTTGAAAATTCTAGGTGGAGGAGTGTCCATGTGATCTTCCTTGTAAAACTTCTTGTCTCCTCTGACTATCTTTGCATAGCTTCTTGGATGTGTTTCTTGATCTGTTGTTTTGGATCTTGACCCCTTTTTTGTCCGATTGTATCCAATTTCAAACTTGTCATGATTTGGTCTTTGACTGTTAATAATGCTATCCAAAACTTTAGAACTATTCTGCATGTTTTTCTTTTGAAGATATTTTCTCAATGTGACAATCTCTAATTTTCAATGATCATGTCTCTTTATTCTAACCATTCCTTGAGTGCTTATTCAATTCTTTTGTCTTATTCAACTTGAATATTTAACTTAGTGATCATATGTTCTAATTCTCCAGATTTGGAACTTTGAGATTCCTCTTTTCTTTTTAGTTCTTCTTGTAGTGACTTGTTTTTATTCTTTTCCCTTTTTATAAATTCTATGGCACTCATCAATTCTTCTCTATAGTCTAATTCTTCCTCTTCATATTCTTCTTCAGTGCCTTCTTCATCGAAGTCTTCTACTTCCATGAATAGAACCCTTTCTATCTCACTTCCACTGTCTTCGTATTCATTTGATGAGGTGTTATCTTCTTTTGTGCAAAATATTTTCTTGAAGAATTTATTTTTGGTTTTCTTTCCTTTGTACATTTGTTTTCTATTTGAATCATCTTCTTCATTTCTTTTCTTTTTCTTATGGGGAAATTTGTTATAAAAATGACCAATACCATCACAATTAAAAAAATCAATGAAAGCTTACCTCTATATTTTTCATCGGTTCCCTTTTTTAGTCTTCTGACAAAGTTGGCCATTTCCTCATCATTTTCTTAGATGTCACTATTGTTGCTATATTCTTTTTCCTTTTTATCTCCCTTTGTCTTTGACTTCTTGGATGCTTTGAATGCTACTTCTTTTGTAACTAGCTTCTCCTGGTCGATTCTCATTTCATAGGCTGTGAAAATTCCATGTAGTTCATCCATGCTTATTGAATCCATATATGTTGTTTCTTCTAGTTCTCAAATCTTAGGGTCAAATATCATTGGAAGATATCTTAGTACCTTTTGAACAATTATAGATTCATCCACTTCTTCTCCCAATCCTCTGATTGCATTCACTATTTCATCAAATCGTAAGAAGTAAGATGCAATATTCTCATCTTCCTTCATCTTCAGTTGTTCAAATTGACCTCTGTAAATTTGAAGCTTTGATGCCTTTACTTTTGCACCTGCTTCATAAACATTCTGGAGTTTGTCCCAAATCTCCTTTGTAGAGATGCAATGCATAACTTTTCCATATACCGAATCACCAATACCATTCCGACGATAATTTTTTTCTTTTGAATTATTTAGACTAAGTTTCCTTCCATTTTCATTTGTTGGAGGAACGACAGGTTGTTCATACCCATCTACAATTGATTGTCAAACCTCAAATCCCTGTTCTTGTACATATGTTTTCATCCTTCTACTCTAGAATTCATATTTTTGTACATCAAACTGTGGTATTCCATTTTTGTACATATTGTTGCTCTCCATGATCTAACTTCTAGTGGTTAAACTAATTTCTGAAGGGACCTGCT
>JASDQU010244736.1:18493-44178 GCA_032191745.1 Picea mariana | reverse complement strand
AATAGAGATTTTTAATCCTTTTAACCATAATATATAAGTGTTATTTATATTTATGTTCAATATACCATTATCATTCAACACATGTAGAGTAAATAAACCATGAAAAATAAAAAATCATACACATACATAGTACACCCATATTTTTACATGGAAACCCAATGCGGGAGAAAACCACACAACGTTTTTTCTTATATGTCTTTAATAATTACATTTATTGGAAGAACCAACTTCCTTTGTTCTCTGATGCAACTGGAAGGAGGCTCTGACCCCCTATATTTTTAGGCTACAACCCGAGGGAAGCTCCAAATCCCTAATTCTCTGGCTACAACCAGAAGGAGGCTACAACCACCTATGTTATTTGGCTACAACCGGAAGGTGGCTACAACCACCTATCCTTTCCCTGTCCTACCACCCTGAAATGTAAGTGTCAAATGATGAAACCACTGCCACACTATCACTGTGAGATTAACCACTGTAAACCTATACCAATTTGAGCCAACAACCTGTAACCAATCTATACCAAAAGTCTACGATCAATCCTGTACTAGAAGTATGCCTGTACCAGCAAAAACCAATAGGTACATGACATGTCTATGTTGTAGCTCGCGTATGTATGCAACATGTTTATACTGTAGTATGCTTATGTATGCGGTCTATCTATATTGCAACTTGCGTACACCTTCAGAAAGATAGGGTGTTTCACCTTTTCTTAAACTTCAAACAATTGTTGCCTCTATCACATCAAATTTCAACCCGTCACTGTGTATTATTTGTAGTTGTGCCCTGTGCATACATCATTTTACATATCCCTTAACCAAGTGCATCTATATCTCTCTAGTCATGTGCCATACATGTGTGTATAATCATGAACAAGTGTAATAACCCTCACATGGAATAGACATCAAACCTTAACTGATATATAGTCTTACACTACACCAACAAATTCACAACTACAAGCTCTCAACCATGTACCAAAAAAACCCTCAACTATATACCAAGAAATACAATATGTGCCTCAACACTAGAAAGATGTACTAATGATAAATATCAAATATACCAATACTATATTTATGTAGATCTGGGTTATACATTAATTTCCATACAAACATTAACCTCTCTAGGGAAAATCCTCAAACCCCCATAACTATATCTCATGTAGACAACAATATCCAACTACACATAGAAATAAGACATACCTTTTGAACCTGTAGATAGATCTGCTATACCTGATCACTGTAGACCTTCCTGGGAGATTTCTTTCAGAATCTAGAGACCTACAATATTCATCTCCTCAAGTTTTCATCGATTTTCCCAATTGTGCATGCCATGTTATACATCCATCCCACATACGTATGCACCCGTTTCCACTGCAGCCCACGTACACCTAAAAAACTAGAGTTTTTTTTTCCAGTATTTTTGCAATTCTGAAACTTTCCCTGTCAACCCTTCGTGCTACCTCAAAATTGAAGTGTAACTTCATATGTATCAATGATTAACTGCAATAAACCTTACACAATACTAGATATTCAATGTGCTCAATAGGTGCTAATAGGAGAGCCTTGCTCTCTTATTTATACCACCATGTAGCTTCTTCAAGGTGTTACCTTCTAATTAAGTTAACCCAACTTCCTTCTTTTAGGGATAACCCACTTCTAACCACTTTTCCACTTATAACCACTTTATCCACAAATAGTAAACTCTCCACTTCTAGTTGAAACTAATTTATTTTTAGTTATTTTCTTATTGCAACAACTCAAACCATGATTAACTCCTAGTTTCACCCACTTGACTAGTCAACTTCTTCTAGGAGATTCTAGAATAATTTGACTTCTTTGACCTTCTAGATAAATCATGAGGGTTCTCCAACTTCACAAGGCCGTAAATCTGTAACCGTGAGGAGTATGTGACTTTCCACATATCATCGAAAATGGCATAGCATGTACTATCCATCTAGAATAGTCTTTCCTGCAAATATACTAATCTGCATACCATTTCACATCAAACAAACTTAAGTCATTCAACCATACTATTGGGGCTACCAGAATTTTCTACCGGACTTGCTTCAAGGGGTGACATCAATGAAAACCAACCCAATTAATCAATAGGAAGTTTACTTATAAGGTTGTATGTGAAGAAACACTTGATCCCCTTCATAAATATTGCATTTAGAATGAAATTAATCAACTTGTTTCTTCATGCGATTCTGAGAAAAGAAAAAATTCTCTTTGAGGGTACATAGAATTTCAAATCATACTGTAAGGGTTTTGTCGACTTTCTGGACCTTGGAGACAACGACCATAGATTGCCTCGAATGGATTCCTGTGAGTAGAACCATGGTAATATGTATTGTACCAGCATTCAAGTAGTGGTAACTACTGATCCCATTGAGATTGTCATTCAGACAGGAAGCACCTCAAATATGATTCCAAGCACTTGTTGGAAATTTCAGTTTGACCATCAGTCTAGGGATGATAGGTATTTCTGATATGCAATTGGGTTCCCTGGAGCCTGAACAATTCTTTCTAGAATTTTCTTGTGAAAGTTGGATCACGGTCGAAAACTATAGGGTGAGGCATTCCATGGAGTTTGAAGATATTTTCCACAAGAAAATGAGCCATTGTGGAGGCTTTTAAAGGGAGTTGGAGGGAACATAAATGAGCATATTTGGAAAGGTGATAAACCACAACCATGATTACTAATTTATTTCTAGATTTGGGTAATACAACAATGAATTACATAGAGATATTTTTCCATATAGCAGGTGGAATAGGGAGAGGTTGAAGTGTGCCTAGAGTTTTGATTTTTTCTCCCTTATGGCATTGGAAAGTATCACATTTGGCCATGTGGATGTCTTGCTTCATGCCTTCCCCAAAAATGAACGTTTGATCCTTTCATTTGTTTTTTGAAAGACAAAATTCCTTGTTGTTGGTGAAACATGAAGTTCAAAGAGCACAATGAATTTAAAGTGGTTTGTTTTCTCAAATACAAGTGACCTTTATAGCGAAGCTCCTAATTTTTCAAGAGTATCCCCAAGATGCATAAGGGTCTTGTTGCAATTGCTGGATCAAACTATAAATTTTGTGATCTTGGAACCATTCCTAGCAAATGTCCTTTATCCAATCAGATACAATGAAGGAGAATGAAAAGATGGACCCATCTTCTTCATATTTCTTGGAAAGGGAATCAACAACCACATTTTAGTTTCCCTTATTGTAAATGATCTCATAATCATAGCTGAACATTTTGGCTGACCACTTCTGTTTCTCAGGAGATGAAATTATTTGTTCCAAAAATTACTTGAGGTTACGATGATCCATTTTAATTTGGAAGCATTTCCCAAGCAACCAAGGATGCCAAAGATCCATTGCATGTAGAATAACCAACATTTCCTTTTCATAGGTGGATTTTCCCAAGTGTCTCTCAAAAAAATGTTTGCTAGTGAAAGCCAAAGGTCTGCCATATTGCATGAGAATCACCCCAATGCCTTTCTGAAAAGCATCACATTCCAAAACAAAGTTCTTTGTGAAGTAGGGAAGTGCCAGAATGAGAGTCGTACACATAGACTCTTTCAAAGGTTGGAAGGATTGATGAGCGACCAGATTCCAATTGAAATAATTATTTTTAAGGAAAGCAGTGAGTGGGGATACAATTTTTCCATAAATTTGAACAAACTTGTGATAATATCCAGTTAAACCCATGAAACTTCTCAAAATTTTAAGATTTATGGATGGGGATTTGTCTTTCATAGATTCTATTTTCTTAGTATCCACATTGACACCATTCTTACCAATAATATGGAATAAGTACTCTACTTCAGAAGCTCCAAAGTCACATTTATACTTTTTGAGAAAAAGTTGGTGTTGAGTTAGTAAATGTAAGAAGTGATCCAGATGGGAAATATGGGCTTGGTAAGTTTTAATATAAATGAGTATATAATCAAATAAGACCATTACAAAATGACGGAGGAATGGGCGAAAGACATGATTAATGAGGATTTGGAAAGTGGAGGGTGCATTACATAGGCCCAAAGGGCATGACCAAGAAATCATAATGGACTTCATGAATACAAAATGAAATTTTGGGAATATCGACCTCCTTCATATGTATATAGTGGTAGCTAGAACAAAGATCAAGTTTTGTAAAGAATTGAGCACCACTCAGTTCATCCAAAAGGTCATCAATGACGAGAATGGGAAATTGATCTTTGATGGTAATTTTGTTGAGGGATTGAAAATCAGGGCACATTCACCATGCACCTTCTTTCTTGAGTACCATGATGATGGGAGAAGAATAAGGGATGGTACTAGGATAGATGATACCCACAACTAACAATTATTGAACAATTTTCTCATTTTCATTTTTTTGGGAAAATGGATGACGATAAGGGTGAACATTAGGAGGAGGACTACCAGGGACAAGCGTAATGGAATTATCATGGGGGCCATGGAAAGGTGGGATTCCTTGGGGGTTGTAAAAAATAGATTGGTGTTTGGAGAGGATAAAATGTTTGTCAGTATGAACAGCCGATGAGGGAGTCTCAACTACTTGAATGACATGGAATTGGGAAATAATGTTGGAATGACCCTTTTTGAGGAGTTTCTCCATTTAGTGTGAATTGATAATCTTAGAGGATCTTGCCGTGATGCCTTGGAAATGGTATTTTTGTCCATCCTACTGAAAAATCATAATTAATTCCTTGAAGTCCATGGTGATGGGACCTAGTTTGCGTAACCATTTAGCACCGAGAACAATGTCACAATTGCCAATGTCAGTAGAAAACATGTGGGATTTTAGGTTATAATTACCAATATGCAGGCACACATTTTCATGATGACCCTCACATTTCATGGAAGAACCATTAATAATCATGATTTGGAAGCTATTTACTTCCCATAAACAACAAAGGGTCTCTTGATCAATTCGACTATGTATACAATTATGGGTGCTTCTACTATCGACGAGGATAATGAATATTTGATGCTTGATATAGCCAATTAACTTAAGCTCTTGGGAAATAGAGATACCAATGAGAACATTCAAAGAGATAAGTGGTTCAAATTTTGGTGTATTAGATGGCGAGCTATGATCTTCGGCCTAGGGTAGCACTTCAAAAGGGGAAACATCACCATCCTCTTCAGAAATGGCCATTAAAAGATTTTTCTCCTTACGTTTGTGCCCCAGAAAATATTTTTCATCATAATTCTAGCAAAGACCCTTAAGTTGGAGTTCAACCATTTCTTCCCATGTTAATTTCAAGATCTTAAGAGGAGGAGATATATTGGTGGGACGAGAATAGGGAATAAGGGAGGGATTTTTTTATTTGAGAAGAGACTACACATTTTGCTTCCTTGGCTTAGTTAGTAGATTCAAGCCAAGTCTAGTGGTGAGCCATTAGGAAATGATTTCGAATTTCATCCTTAAGGCCACTAATAAAGAATTCATGGAAGAAGGTGTGAGGCATGCCTTCAGTTCGAAAAGACAATAAAGAAACAATGTATTATTCCATTGTACCAGACTGATTAAGCTTGGTCAAATGGACCAAATTATGCGTGTCTATGTCAAAACATTCGTAAAGGTTTGCAAAAAATTGGGTCCAAGATATATACCCTCGGTGTGAATGTTTATGCCATTGCCACCATTGACATCATTCACGATCCAAATAAAGGGCATTGATACAAAGTTTATCAAGTAAACAATGATGCCATGCAAGGAGAAAAAATGTTCCATTTGAGTGACCCAGCTCATGGGGTCCAAGCCATCAAATTTATTGACCTCAAATTTGGGAAGATGCGGGTCACGAGTAAGGGAGTTATAATGAAAGGACATGGAATGGGATGAGTGAACACCTTCTTAGCGTGAAGGTTTTTCAGAGGAGATAAGACCATGGGAGTGAGTAATCACTACTATCAATTTGGTTTACAATATCAGAGAGGGTGTCCAGTTGGGTGAGCCAGGAATTTATGGTAGAAATAGTTGAAGTAATGTTAGTGAATCTTTCCTAGTTTTTTCATGATATTTTTCCAAGGAATTGAGGTGGTTGTCAAGGTATTGGTTGTAGGTGCGGGACATTTGGGAGAGAAGGACATAATAGAGCTGGTGGGTCCATACAAAAAGGCTAATGAGAGAATGGTATCACTAGGATTAGTGCGAAGAGAGGAATTCAGTGTGGTAGGTCACAAATAAGAGTGTTGGGGAGGGTTGATGGGTCCATACAAAAAAGGAGGATTATGAGAGAGGGGTACCACTGCGATTAGTGCGAAGAGAAGAATATAGTGGGATAGGTCCCAAATAAGAATATTTTTTTACTCTTGTGGAGTTATACTCATGTCTGAATAATACTGCAGTGAAAAAATGCCCAAATTTTTAATAGTTAAAATTGTGTAGGAATTTCACAACCAGGATGAAATAAGCAGGGTCACACACATTGGATGTGAAAAATTTCCACTATGTTATGTTATTTTCTATTCCAACAACAAGTGTTAGGGTTTTGAGGGTTCCTATGGAAAAGGGATTTCCCTGTGTTATAGCTCTCTAATATACCAATGGGGTCCAATAGTAGTACTCGACCCAATATATCAAGGATCTAACTAAGGAGGCTCAACCACACCCTTATCCATACTACATGATTACCCATGTACACGAGAGTAGTCTCCCCAAGTGTTGTCCTTATTTCCACTATATTAGTCAAGCAATTGATTGGCTAATCTACAACTAGTTTCAAGAGACCTATGTGACTCCTTATATGCCCAAGGGTACGTGGGAGTGAATGGTCATGTATAGGTGTTTTATAATGTGGTACTACTTTAAGGGGTACCAATAGGGTTTACACAGGTTTCAAACCAAATGAAATGACATGTTTCAAGTAACCACATGAAATTAGGTGTATTTCCTACATGTATTCTTCCCCAACCACAATTTTCCCCATCGAATGACATATCACTATGCTTTAAATATGCCTAACACACGTATCTAGCCTGTAAATGTTTTTCTAAAAATATGCAGAGGAAAGAGCTTTGATACCACTTGTAAGGTACCAACAAAATATATGCAGAGTAGTCACATAATTATTACCAAAATTAGTTAATAGAAAGAAATGAATCAATAATCACAATGACAATATAGATCCAAATGATGATACCTTTATTATCTTGAGAGAAAATTTTGTGTGCCTTTTCTAGTGGGAAACCTCCAATAGAAAAAAGCTTTAGTACAAATTATTTCCACGACAACCTTTTATGTTTCTTTCTACCCCTATTTATACTATTTCTATCTTCTAGAGAACATTCTAGAGGTGGAACCTTCTAGTAAGTCTTCTTACATTAGACATATTCACATTATTACATAGGCCTTGTTTACTAATGGCGACCTTTATTACATATCAAAAAATATTATTATATCTACTTGAGGGGTTAGGGATATTAGGACCCTAACAACAAAAATGTTAAATTTTTCCCATCATTTTCACTCGCACATGGAAGTGATGGTTTTTTACAAGATTTCTAAAGGTGTTGGTGGCCATTACCTTTGTATCAAAATGCTTCTCATCAAGGACGGTGACAACACTAGAGCTATAATTTTGGTTGATTATTGTGTTTTTTACTACAACATAACAATAGGCATTATATGTAGTTTTTCTTACTATTTTAGAGATCTAAAATCTCTACGCACAATCACGTGAGCCTAAGTAGATAAAGTATTACTTACAATATTATACAAAGGCAACTTAGATTCTAAAGACAAAGCTTTTGTAGGTAAAATAACATCACAAACTTGTTGTTTTGAATAAGAAACATCAAAATTCTAAGAGTTTGAAGTGTTGTATGAAAATTTACTTAGATAAAAAACATTATTCTTGTTGTTTGCTAGTGGGTTTAGATTGTTTCTATTATTCAAGTTTTGATTTATCATAGAAAAAACAAATGCATCCTCATATTTAACCCAATCTAAAGTTGCAACAATTTGCATAGTTAAATGCCATCAAAAATATCTTTTGCTAACATAAAAACTTCACAAATACTCATGTCATGTTGTGTCATCACAAAAGTTGCACCATGAGAGAGGAAGTGAAGACTTGAGTTGAAAATTTTATAGTAGAGGCTTCAAAATAACATCTCTCTAGGTAAAAGATGAAGCATGACCTCATGTCACTTATGCTTCTTCCTTCTCTTCCTTCAACTTGATTATATAAACCACTCATGGTTTTATAGTCTACCTTTGTACTTTCCTCCATGACTCCTCGACTCTTCCTCCACAATATTCAAACTAATCATGGAGTAAAACGGATCCATATTGAACACAACATATCCTTTCCTATATATACATGCAACAATATCCTAAACCATTTCCTTCACTTCGAGTGGGAAACCTAATCCATGTGCCAATAGTTCTTCTCGCATGCCAATGAAATATCTTTATCCTCAAACATACCTTCAAAAAAATGCTCATATTCTTTAGTGACCTTTTCATAAACACAGGGTTTGATTTCCATCTATGCATTTTTCTATTGGAATATCAACTTATTTTCATAATCCTCTTCATCTTCTTATTTTCTCATGCTACGTACAAAGGAATCTTGGATTTCAATTCTAGTGCCATTCATTTTCATATATAGAAACTTGCACTTGTCTATTATTCATTCCTATGAATTCATTGACAAAACAATCATGATATAAATACGGGTCCTTTCTATGAAATTATCTTATTCCTAACATGCAACCTTAATTAATGCATTTGTGACTGCTAAGGTTGTCTCCTTCTTGATTGCTTCTAGTGTGTCTACGATAGCTTAAGTGTCTTCCCATCCATCACTTTTGTGTACTTATTTATCATTCTAATGCTCCCTTTGGAATATGATCCTTCCTTATTTTCTTTATCTACTTTTGTAGTCATCGGTTCTATAGGATTCTCAACTTCTTCATCTTCATATTTGACAACTTCCACATGATTTTCCACATCACCATCTCTATTCAACACTGGTATGAATTTCATGACATGTTTTTCATCACCTTCACTTCCCTCCATTACACGAGGATCGATCTTCAAACTATAAAGAGGATTCCTCCCCTTGTTACCAATTTTTCACACCATCCTCTTCAACTTCACATTACTTAATATCATAATCACTCATGTCATCTTTACTTGACAACTTAGAAACTCTGTCTACATCTTTATTATTACCCTCCTCCATTTTTAGAAGGAGTTTCTTTTTCTCTCTTATCCTCTTCAACATGGAGATAAACTTCCTCCATATGTTAGGGTTTTGTAAACATATTACAACTTAGACATGCTTATCAACATCTTTGTTGGGACTCAGTTTTGACACTTTCAAACACATCCAATTAAGCCTATTTCCCTCCCATTTTGTCCAAAAATAATCCTTTTTGTCAATTTCTACAAGATTAATGGAACAAAGAGAATATTCAAGGTAACAAGTTATCTTTATTTCTAAATTCCTAATTTTGACAGTTAAATTTCTATTAATGGTCATTTACTAATGCAATTACCAAAATTTCAAGGTCAATTACCATAATTTATTCTCATAATTCGTCTAAGGTTTATGTAGCAACACTCATCCAAACTTAGACCATCCACTTGGAAAGCAATCATGAGCTTCATGACATGGTGGGATTCCTATTGAAACTTGCTAAAGATGATTGCTATCCATCGGTCAATGCATGGTCAACAATAACAACTATTAAGGATAATATACATACCAAATATCATGGATCCATGATTTCACTTATGGAATCATGGAACCATGGCATAAGTGGCTAGAAATGAAAGACAATTCCACACTAATCCTAGAATAAGAGAATAAGAATTTAATCAAGAACGTAAATGAAACAAGCAATCACACAATACACCGAGATTTTACCCTGGAACCCTTAACCGAGAGAAACCAACATTCCTTTGAGAATTCTTCTCTCTTTTTGTCTTATTCAATTAAAATAAAAGGTTACATGTTTAACCTTGGTCCACGCCTAAGACAAAATCGACATCATACCCTTTTTCCTGCACAAGAACAACCCTGTAGCCAATTCTACTTATATATACATGACCAACAACCTACGATTTACCATGCATTAGCATTACAACATTTTTCATTCTCGCATTATCCTTTACGGCCTTACAACATGCCTCTTTATAGGCTTTACAATAGGAAAACCCCTAAATATTGGTGCCCAAAAAATGGTTACAGATCTATGACTATCATTGGCGACAAATCTTGCAAATCTTGGGATTCTATTACAGTCGACTCCAAGTCGGGTTACCAGTTGAACATCAGTTGAACTTCATTCGGTCTCTAGTTGGTCGTCTCATGCCCACACTTTGACCTCTTGTCAGTTGACTTCATGTCGATATCTTCGACTTCGACTTTGCCCGATTTACTTCCTCGACCTTCGACATGATTTCGATCCACCTCGACCTTTGAGTGTCAGTTGATCTACCTCGACTTGAATTTCACTGAAAAGAATATAACAATCCAACATTTTCCCACTTGTTGTATTCTTTGTTGAAACAAGATATTCTTGAAATTTCATTCATAGACCCCGGGTAGGAATTCCCATTTCCTCTTTGCACTAAGAGAACTTCACAAAATTCACAGACTTGGTCAACAAATCTGCTATGTTTTCCAACGTGTCTACTTTCTCCAGTAGCGCCTTGTTACTTTCCACCATATCTCTCACGAAATGGTATTGTACATCAATGTGATTAGTATTTGAATGTCAAGCAGGGTTATTTTCCAAAAATATTGCGCTTTGACTGTCGCAACTCACCTTCATAGCTCTCTGTTCAAACCCGATTCTTGAACACAACCTTTGAAGCCATACCACTTATTTTCTTCCATGGGTGGCCACCATGTATTCAACTTCTATTTTTGACAAGGATACGACCGCCTATCACTTACTCATCTAGCTTATTGCTTCACCAAACATTTTGAAGACATACCCACTGGTCGACCTCTGTCAATCCAGATCTCCAACCCAGTCGGTGTCGACAAATCCATGTACATATAATTTACCACTGTCAACTCCAGGTTTTACTTAGTAGCATATATCATAATCCTTCGTGCCACACAAATAAATGAATACTCTTTTGACAATTGTCCAGTGCTCCTTTCTAGGTGTCAACATGTACATGCTCAATACTCCCACTGCATGGGAAATGTATGGCCGAGTGCATACCATCGAATACATTATACTACCAAAACCACTTGCATAGGGAACACGTGTAATGCCCTCTATTTATTCCTATGTTTTTGGACACTCTTCAGCAGTCAACCTTGCTCCCACTAGCATTGAAACCTTCACTAGTTTGTAATCCTTCATGTTGAACCGTTTCAGAATTGTTTCAATATACTTCATCTGATTCAACTAGATCTTTCTAGCCGATCGATCTCTCTTAATTTCCATTCCCAAAATGAAGTTATCTACATCGAGATCCTTCATGTCAAACTTCGAGGATAGCTGCTTCTTCACCTCCTTTATTGCATCCATGTTGTTTCCAATCAACAACATGCCATCAAAATACAAAGATAAATATATGAAACACCCACCTTCTTCCTTGGAATATATGCAATGATTAGCTTTGTTTCTCACAAATCCAAAACTAAGGATGTATGTGTCAAACTTCTGGTACCACATCCTTGGTGATTTCTTTAGACCATAAAGGGATCTTTTGATTTTGCACACCAACTCTTGCTTTCCCTTTACTACAAATCCTTCAGGCTATTTCATGTAGATTTCTTCTTCCAGGTCCCCATGTAGGAAAGTTGTCTTCACATCCATCCATTCTATCTTCAGATAGAATGTTTTAGCCAGAGACATTAATACTCTAATGGAAGTTAGTTTTGAAACAAGGGAAAAAATCTCACCAAATTCGACTCCCTCGACTTGGGAATAACCTTTCTCCACCAATCAAGATTTGAAGTTCTTGAATTGCCCTACGACATTCATCTTCTTATTGAAAACCCACTTGCTACTAACGAGAATTCTTCCACCAAGTAACATGACTAAATCCAATGTCTCATTCTTGTGCAAGGATTCCATCTTTTCCATAGTTTATCCTCTGTTGGGTCGATTGCCTCATTGACCGACTTGGGCTCATCGTCGATGGAAGTTAGCACGAATGCATAATAGAATTAAGGAGGACTATAACTCTCAACTGGTCTCTTTATTCTTTTTGATCTCCTTACCACCGTAGTTATTTGTTCCACCTCTTCCTTAGATTCATTTGACTCATATGAATCATCTTCTTCATTCCTCAATTCAAACCACACCGTATCAGAATTATTCTTAGTTTGAACAACCTCCTTAGGCTCAAATTTACCTTTGAATTCTCTCAATACCACATCTCAACTGCACACTCTTCTCCTTGATGCAGGATCCTAGAGATTATATCCTTTCATCCCTTCTTTATATCCGATGAAAATATATTTGACTTCCTTCTTGTCCAACTTGCTCCCGCTTTCCTTGGGAACATGCACAAATGCATAACAACCAAATACCTTGAGATGTGCCACCGAAGGCTTCTTACCAGACCCTACCTCATTTGGATTCGTGTCGACTAGCACCGATGAAGGAGACATATTTACTATATATCTTGTAGTCTCAACTACCTCCACCCAAAATTCTTGTGAAATCCCATCACCATTGAGCATGCTCCTTGCCTTATCCATCAATGCTTTGTTCATTCTCTCAGAAACTCCATTTTTTTGTGGGATATATGGTGTGTTATTTTGGTGTGCTATGCCACACTGCTTACATAACTGATCAAATTATTTTCCATAGAATTCACCACCATTGTCAACCCTCAACACTTTAATCCTCTTCTCTGTTTGGTTTTCCACAAGAGATTTAAACTCCTTAAATATCTCGAAAAAATCTGATTTATTCCTCAGGAAATATATCCATGTCTTCTTGAAAAAATCATCTATGAAGGAGACATAATACAGGGATCCACCAAGTGAAGGCACTGTAACCGAGCCAAACACATCACTATGCACCAATTCTAGAATCCCATTTTCCCTTGTTGCTTCAGATGGGAACCTCACTCAACTTTGTTTTCCATATATACAATGTTCACAAAATTTGACTTCTAAACCACATTCAAGAAAACCTTCAACCATACCTTTTCTTTGCATAAATTGAATTTCTTTTTCTCCAATGTGTCCCATCCTATCGTGCCATAACCCTATCGGGTTGATCTCATCATGTATTTTCGAGTCATTTTGGACTGACTTGGCTCAAGTCGAGTTGAGTTGTGTTGATATTGAGTTGAGTCGTGGTCTATTCAATTTCAGGAGAAATGATGTTGTTACATCTAGTCGATTCGACATTCCCTAACAGCTTGTACAGGGTACTACTCTGCACTCTTTTCATTAAGACCATCACACCTGTGACCATATTTCATGAATCCTTCTGAAATAGAGTATGCATGCTTGCATCACTCCAAACCTAGAAAGTGTAGAACACCTACAAGGTTTCTTTCCCTCCCATCCTGCAATTTCAGTCAGACTCTTCCCTGTTCGACAATTTTGGTTGTTGAGTCGTCCCCCAAGAACACATGACCCCCATCATATTGTTCATATTCACATAACCATTCTTTATGTGGTGTCATATTATAGGATGCTCCTGAGTCATTCAACCAAACATATTGATCTGACTGTGTATTGGTCGAAGCCAGGTACACATCACCTCCCTTGTCTAAGGTCATCTTTCTCTCAGTCGACTGATTCTCGTCGGATCCAACAATGAATTCTGTTTCCTTCAAATTAAAATCCTTTTTATAATGCCCAACTTTACTACATTTCCATCATATTCATATCGTATGAACTAGGGATTTATATCTACCCTTCAACTTGAACTTTCTACCATAGAATTTTCCTTTATCTCTTTCTATCGGTCAACCTCTCACTACTAGGGCATCTTTGGTCGATCCTTTCATGTTCTTACTTTTCATTTATTTTGACAATAGAGAAGAAATCATGTCCTCTAACACTAGTGTGGTTGTATTACTCCTAATAGCCATGACTAAGCTATCCCAAGAGTCTGGCAAAGAACATAATAGGCTGATACATTTATCCTCATCAATGATCTTAATATCCACAAACAATAACTGGATTAACATGGTATTAATCACATTTAAATTATCAGCCATCGAACTTCCATCACTCATTCTCAGAAGATACAATTTATTTATGAGAAAAAACTTATTTACCGGAGATTTCGACTATTGTAAGCTTCTCGGCTTGTCCCATAGTTTCTTGGACGAATATTCACCCAAGATATTTAGCAGCATTGGATCTGCAAGACAAAGCCGAATCATACTTATTTCTCTTCTTTATTGTTTCTCCCATTCTTTCGTTGACATGCTTGTCGGATGGGTACCTAGACAGACCATTGTCCATTGTTCTCAATCCACAAGAATATCTTCCATCTTAATATTCCAGAGATCAAAATTTTGGCCATTGAATTTTTCTATCTCTATTCTAGAACTGGTAGCTATTATTTACCACAATCTTTAACACAATTTATGACTTACCAATCTTAATGTACCTAGGGTTTAGTTCTCATATTCAATATTGGAAAATCAAGATATGATATACTCGCCAAAGCATAACACTGCTCTAAACACTCACTTGTCATTACGAGCGACCTATACATGATCGACAACCTATGATTTACCATGCATTAGAATTACAACATTTTGCATTCTCACATTAACCTTTACGAAAAAACAACACGTCTCTTTATAGGATTTGCAATAGGAAAAACCTTAAATATTTTCGCCCAAAAAATGGTTACAGATCCATGCATATCATTGGCTATAAATCCCGCAAATCCTAAGATTTTGTTATAGTCGACTCCAAGTTGGGTTACCAGTCGACTACAATCAACCTTCATTCAGTATCCAGTTGATCGTCTCATGCCCACACTTCGACCTCTTTTCAGTTGACTTTTCGTTGATATATTCGACTTCGACTTTTCTCAGTTGAATTCCTCGACCTTCGACTTGTTGTCAATCCACCTCGACCTTCGACTCTTAGTTGATCTATATTGACTTGAATTTCACTGCAAAGAATATAACAACCCAACAAGAAGGTATTTGGAGCAACTTCACAATGAAAATAATCAAGGGTGTAGTGTAGGAAACTTAGAAAACAATACAAAGATCTCTTATCCCTTGTTTTAGATGTGAACAAGAATGTAGCAAATCATAGCAATTGAAGGAGGAGTGTTATTTTGAACAACGCTCTATATTTTGCATTGTAAAACTATAAAAATAGAGATCTATGATTATGTTGATTTAGTGAGTCTAGGATTAAAATATAAAAGAATCACATTGTAACATGTTGACTCATTGTTCTAGATATTGAATACAAGAGTTTTATGATTTACACAATGTGTTGATAATATGTTAAGACCTAGACAAGGCCCCATTTTATGTGTAAAACCTCTTATTAAGCCCTAGATATTGAATTATTACATTTATAGTATTATATTTGTATGTTAGCTAGAACCTTTCACCCTTTCATTATAATTGTACCCTTTGTCTCCTATACACACACACACACACACACACACACACACACACACACACACACACCAAGGAGACCTAGTCTTACAATCATCTTATCACATATCATATCATATTCTGAATTGTATATATTGTAAAAGGAGGTTTCCCCCTCGAAGTAGACTATATTCGTCAATTTTTTTTATCATTTTTAAGGCATTAGATCCTAACATTTGGTTTCAAAGCATCGGTCCTAGGGTTTTGCTTCTTTAATCAAGTCATCTTGGAATTTTCACTAATTTTTTTATTTGGGATGCTTGAGACAACAAAACTTGGATTTTATTTATAAGACATATCAATGTACTTGTGTTTCAAATTTTAGCTTCTGGGTTGTTATACTTTCGAATATATACCCTGTGGAAGATAGGGTTTTTTTACTAGGCCTATAACTAGTCTTGAATAGGTGTTTTGGGTAAAATAGTCATATATTCTTCTTATATGATTTAAATTCTATGAGAATAGTTTCATTTGAAACAAGAAAGTCCATAATATTTCTAGTACTAATTTTAAAATCATTAATTAAATATTGTACATGCGGAATTCTTTACAAGTCCGCTCTCCCGAAAAGGCCAAATATTAACAAGGTTTTGGAAAGTTACCCTAACTTTCACTTAGCACATCTAATTTTGGTTAGACCTATGGAATTGTAGAGAAGACATTTCAAAGTACTACATGACAAAATTTCAGAATTAGAAGAGATTAAATTTTAGAAATACATTAGAGGGAAGGTCGGCTAGGAGAACAAACTCCAAATTAATGGCTTGAAAGGTACACAACTTATAATGGACATAAATTTTTATTGGAAGATCTATTTTTGGTGATTCAAAATTTTCAATAAAGAGGAAAAAGAGGATAATTATTATTTTCTCACATGGCTTCAAAGGCTCCTCCAAAATTTACTTCACCAACTAAACCTCCAAAGAGCTCAACCATGACTCAAGATGAAATCCAAGAGATTTAAAACTAGATGGAAAAGAGGATCACTGAAAATAGGGAACAAATGGAACATAAGATGGATGAAACTATTAAAATAAATATGGATGAAATGGAAAATAATATGGATAAGAAGATGAATGAAAATAGTTCACACATGGAAAATAAGGTCGCTGAAAATAAAGAAGAAATACAAAAATCCATGAAGGAATTACAAAATTCCTTATCTTCCATGATATTTTATGCTCCAGATGAGAGATTATCTAAAGGAGATATCAAAATGCAAGGAACTTAGGAAAATAAAGGTAGTATTTTGGTTGAACAACATGTTGATAATAAGCAATTTTTAAGTGTATTTAACTCTAATAGTGGAGTTAACTACAGTGGGGGTCCTAAATTCAACTTTCCCAAGATTGAATTAAAGAAGTTTGATGGAACAAAGGTCTTTGCCTAGGTGAACCAAATAGAGAAATATTTTGAAATGCATAATATTATGGATGATAGGGAAAGGAATCACATAGAAACCTTGAACTTAGAGATACAACCATATCAATGGTATCAATGGGTAGTTAAAAGGAAGCCCCAATTTTATCATTATACTTGTAATACCCCAAGGACGTGCCCCAATTGCATTATGAATTGTAATCATGTTGTATAGACTGGTGAGCCAAGTTTATATAAGTTGGTGGGCTTATGTGTTTATTAGGCCAGAGAGCCTAAGTGTTGAAGGCCAAGAGCCTGATTTTTGTACATGTAATGATGCACATTATTAATATAAAAACATCTCTGCGTGTGGACCGACCATGATGAATGACTGATGGGGGACTAAGCTTCCACAAAGTCTAGGTAAGGGAGAGGGGGATTAAAGGTTGGGAAGAGGGGATAAGCTTAGGAACTTAAGTCCTTGGGAATAATAATTAAATATTATTCAAAAGTTGTGTAAATGTTTATGATTTATGCTAAGTTCCTGGAAGGGGGAATGTGTAAAAAATGGGAAGCATGTAGCCCCAGGGAAACAGGTGTCGACCTATGAGCATGTAGTTAAAACCAGAGAAGTGAGCTATGTTGGGGGTTCAACCTCCCATTCTCCATCCTCCATCCTCCGCCTGAATTCCTGGGTGCCCATCATCGACCTATGTTTTTGGTGTTTTGTGCTGGATCCTTCACCTAAACCGTGGAAGTCTCTGTGTGTGATCTCTGTACACCCTCACACATATCCGGAACCATAACCGTGAACTCGTCCCATGTTGCATGATTGAGAAACCTGAAGTTGCCTGGGTCGTTTTGTGCTATCCAAGTGGGCTGTTGTGGCAGCGTAGTTCCTGACCATGTGAGGTTGCTGCCATTGACTGTGCGTTGTTGAGCCTTGTTGTTCTTTCCTCACTGTGCTATAATTGGTCAAAGAAAAAGTTTCCAAACCTGTGAGAAACTCTCTCCAGGTGAGAGAGTGGGCCGAGGAAGTAAGAACTCCTGGAAGGGGTCCTGTAGCTACTATAGAGCTCTAAGAATTCCGGTCCAGTCTGTTGCTAAAGCCGAAGGCAAGGGAGGTTTAGCAGCCGAAGGACTGTCTTGGTGACAGTGAAAGTGTATACTCCTGGGGTGGGACAAGCATGTGGGGAATGAGATTCTGTGAGCAGTGGGTGTAAGTGACTCCTGGGAGAGAATCCTACCTCTGTGACTATGTGTATTTCATTGACCTTGCCTAGCCTAGGATTCCCTTGCCCAGTGGAGCTTAGTCCCAGCTCGGGGGTGACCTACTGATGAGAGTGATGAGAAACGCAGTCTAAGGCTGGGATGTTCGTGGAAGCTCTACACGCAGTTGTCGGGATTATCATAGTTTCAAATATAACTATCAGTTTATGCTTAATATTATGTTTTGCATGCATGTGATGCTTATATGTTATCATGTATTTTGTTGCAAAAATGAGTTATTGTTAATGTACTTGGTGATGTATATTAACAGTAATCCTATGCTTACTTTGTGTTTTTTGGTTAAATATGTTAATTAGATTTAATATTTATGTTTTATATATAAGTATGATAAGGTTCTGCATAGTAGCATTAACCAACCTATTGGTGGCCAGGGATCTTACAATCTGGTATCAAAACTTTAAAGGCTACATGAAGGTTGTGTTGGTAGAATTGTCCGGTCTTTAGAGGGCCGAGGATGTTACATTTTGGTATTAGATCCTGGTTACAACACTGAGCCTAGATGGGCCATGTTAGTGGAAGTTGAAGCAATAAATTCAGAAAGAATTGTTGTCGAAGTAGACAAAATTCGAGTTCTGAGCCATGTTTTAAATGCTGAGCATGGATGGGCCTGATAAGTGGTCTTTGGACCCAAGGTATTGAGTGGAAAATGTGTTGGAGGAACCAATATCGAACCTTAGATAGTTTCTAAGCACCAAGGAGTTACATGGTCATGTTACGAAGCTCAGGGGGGGGGTAGCGGTAGAATAAAACTACAGCTGTAGATCAACTGTAAAGGAGAAGATCTGGATCATTGAATGCACGTATGAGAGCACGCAGAGGAGATCAAATCTGGACCATCATATCTGAGTGTGTGAACCAACCACCATTGGATCCAGGGAACGTGCATAAGGTTTAAAACCCTTTGGAGTTGCACAGGAGTGTGGAAATAATGATATGCGAAGCCACAACATCATCAGGACCGTCCATCGAAAAGTACACGTAGCAAAGATCCACATATGTCAGAAATTTGCAAGTGGAAAGCCACATCAATCCTGACCGTCCATCGAGAGGGACGCGTGGAGAGCGATCAACCTTTCACTAACTCGTGACTTGAAAGGGTCAAAGGGAAAGTTCGTGAGAATTCACGAAATGTGAATTTGCGATTGGATCACAACCCTTGATCCAGGAGAGATCTGGACTATTAATTGTCCAGGAATAATTTTGACATTTCATGGATCGAGAGGACAGAGGTGGAAATCCTTTCGACCTCGTGACACACGAAATCTCGATATGCAAAATCCTGACGAGATCTGAGTCGTCAGATCGTGGGGAAATCAGGACTGTTGGATCAAGAAGAAGAGAAAATTGTAATTTCGAGAGTTCGACTTTTGGGAGAAGTGGGATGTGCTAATGCACAAACTCCCAAAGCCCGAAATCATGAATTTTCGATAAGCCAAAGTAGTGAGTCGGGTTGACGTCACTGGGATGGACGAGGACACATGGGATGTGTTCCATGTGTCAGTGACTCTTGAAGGAAAAAGTATAAGTAGTGGGGTTGGATGGCGTTGCCTATAGTAACATGGACCTTCTTAAGAGAAACACGTGTCACCACCATGGTTGGTGACAGTTGTGCTATGGGTTCAGTGGCTAGAAAGGTCAGAAGTTCGAAAGTTGGGAGTTGTAGAGGAAAGCGAGTGTGAGAGCCTCCAGGACCGAAATCCCAAAACCCGAAACCTCGAAGTCTCGATGAGAGAACCTTTACGATCTAGCGCTTGGTCACGACCCAGGGTCGCATGGGTCGGGGGTTGAATGAACAAGGGATAGTGCCCGAAAACTGTTTTAAAGAAGGGAAAAGGGTTAGGAAGGAAGTAGGTGGGTTTCATATAGTTCAAACTTGCATCAAAAGAATACTGAAGACCTATAAATTTATGATAGGGTCCAACAAAGATATAAGATCCATTAGCTCATAGAAAAGATATCATTGCACAACAAGTGCATTGGAAAAGAAGCACAAGTTTTAAAGGATCATAGCTTTCTACTCAATGCTCATAATTGAGAAAGGAAGCTGTGATTGGAAAGGTCTCGAAAAGAGGAATCCAAATGTAATGGTTACATTAAAACATAAAAGTGCTAGAGATTTCTTCAGATAGAAGAAATAAGGTGTGAGAAAGACTTCTTGGTCTTTAGATGAATTTTCATTGTAATGTGTTAGTGAAAGACAGGAGTTGTAATCATGTTTTTTTTTTTTTTGAAATGAATGGAACAGATAAAATTGATCCAATTGTAGAGTGTTGATATTCTTTCATAGTTTATTGTTATTATGTGTTTTGTGGATGTATGATTTTCTTGGTGAGTGAATGAGTTTGCGAAGAAATTGAATAAGTTTCAAGTGTTCTCTTCTGTAAGATATGCAAGGTGTGCATATCAAGCACAAGGAATGCATATAGAGGAAACTTACTTTTCGAAGGGCCCAAGAAGACGAGTGTAGAGTGTGCCAGGAGGGCACCAGAAAGTATTTTGGATGACGCAGAAGGGCCAAGTCCCTTTGATACTGAGTAAGTTAAAATCTTAGGGAGAAACAGTGCAAGTTTGCACGCAGAGCGCAAGTGTACGCCAGGGTGAAGTTAAAATTTCATTAATAGAAGCTCGGGAGGGAAAACACTGTCAAAGCCTTCAAAATATTTGAAATCCTTCAAGTTAGGGAGGAAGTGAAGTCCAAAAGAATTGATTCCAAGATATTTTGGAAGAAGTCATTGAGAACATGAACGGACGGTAGGAATCCTTGGAGGGAGAAGCATCGATAGTTGTGCATCGTTAGATCAAAAGAAACTGCGAGGATGATAACACTGAGAGTCATTCAACACTCTAAAGCTCAGGAGAGGTAGCAAACCATTTATCTCAAGGAAGATCGAACCATTGATTCCTTTCATCGGGAAATCAGAAATCGAGAGTTGGGAGAACGGAGGAAGTTTCTCTCGAAAATCCTGAAATGTGAACATCCGATTCGCAAGGAGAGATCTAGACCATTGAATCAAAGCGAGTGTGAGTTTTTGATCTAATGCACTTGAATTTCGTGTAGTCGGAAGTTGGAAAGGGGAAGAGAACTGTTTTCTGATTTCGTGAACCACGAAGTCCTAATTCATAAGAAGGGATCCACACCGTTGAATTATGAGGAGCTGCGAGTCGTTGGATCCGACTCATGTGGATTTTGGAAAACTATAGATCGGAAGAAAAGAGGGGAACTTTTTTTTGAAACCTCAAAACACGAATTCCCGATTCGTGAGGAATTGATTTGGACCGTCGAACCCAGAAAGATATGGAAGGTTGATCTGAGGCAAATAGGGTTCGGGAGTTCGGACCTCGGGAGAAAGGAGGAGAGCTAATCCTCGAAGTTCACGAAGGGTAAAGTTACGTAGCACTCGGAAGTAGGGCCCCAAGTCATAGCTAGAGGTCACACCGATGGAAGTTAAGAGAAGAGCTAGCATGCACTAGACTCTTATTTCGTATTTTAGGGATAGAGAGAGTCGAGGGTGACTCATATCGAAACAGCTAGTATGTGAAATCCCGAAATGCCTTTTGGATAGGCGCGTGGTCAGAGCCGGTGGTCACTTAGAGGAAGCTTGCACCCATCGCTAGTTCTCACAGGTGAGGTTTTGCACAAGGCCCATGGATTTGTTTTGTGGAGGCTCTAGTAGGGACCCGAAGAGCCTTCCCGACTCTAAGAGTTGAAGATCCATTGACCGAGAGGTCAGCAGACCTCATTGAGGTGGGGGCACTGCATCAAAAGTGCTTAGGGAAGGAATAATCATGCATAATGATCACAGTGGGAGCACAAGAAGATTCAGGAATCTAAGAATATATGAATACTTCTGGGATCAGTAAGAAAAGGTTTTATAGGGAGAAAGAAGTTGTTGCAATTTTTGTGGCAGCAAGTATGTTATGGTTGGTTGGGTCAGCCAGAGGAAATAATGCTTGCATGTTTGCAAGTGTTGTTGGTGATGTTGTTGCATAAGGAAAGAAGCAACAAAGGGCTGAAGTGTTGGTTATAAGTTTGATAAAAGAAGCATGAAAGATTATACTGCAATCAGATATTCAGGTAGTATAAAATTTATTAATGGCAGTCATGCAGGTATGGGATTTTATTAATCTTTTTGCATAATTGTTGAAAGGAAATTTAGGTAAGAATTTCCTCAGCCAGAGTTATTATATTAAATCACATGATTATGTTATTGAATGCATACCAATGGATGTGGTAAAGGTTGGAGGCCTGTATTAATTCAAAGGTTTTTAGCTTCTAAATGCACACACTGACACAATAGAATGTCATGTTAATTTGGTTATGGGGTAATAACCAAAGAAAATTAAAAGATAAGAACTTGTTATAAGAATGAATGCCAATAAGCTAGTCATGTACGAGAACAAGGCTTGGTTGGATATGGCAAGGTACGTATATGGAAAGGTTATGAGCCACACAGGTACTAAAAGCTTCCTAATTTTAAATAAAACTTGGGCTGCAACCTTTTTGCTAGCACTAATGAAAACCATGGAATTATATTCTTGGTGTAGTGATCAGGTTGAAAAGGAAGGTATCCAATTAATTGGGACGACAATAGTATGTTTGTGGAGAATGTGTCAACACATTGACAAGAATTCCAACTCATGGATGGTGAGATACATGTTGGCATGTCTACAGATAGAGGTAGAGTATGCTTGTTGTCATTGATGGCAAGATCAAAGATCAACACAACGATGAATCAACATGACGATGATGAACAAGATAAAGTGGAAAGATCAGCAACACATTGATGATGGCATGGAAATATCATAAGCGTAACAGTGAAGAGAAACAATAATCATTGGATTACCCATTCTAAATTCCTGATGGTCGTCAGATCTGAATTTAGACAGGAGGAGTGCGCAGAAGAGGAGAACAGCTCTCAGGCATCAAATATGAGTGTGAGGATCGACCGTTGTTGGATACAGAAGAATGAGCATGACCTTTAAGTGCAAGATGAAGCAGGATTACAAAGTCCCGAAAGCAGAGGGATCATCCATCATCGAGGAGGACAGGTGGCGAGCGATTGGAATTTCACTGACTTGCACATTGGATGAGTCAAAGGAGAATGGTGTGGGAACTTGCGATACACGAGATCATGAAACAATCCTGGCCGTTGAAGCCAGAGGACACATGGTGGGCGATTGGCATTTCCCTGACTTGCACATTTTAGGAGTCAAAGGAGCGTGGTGTGGGAACTCGTGATGTGCAAAGTCATGAAATAAAGCGCTTGAATGTTTGGCCCATGGTCTTAGAAAAGGTCACATCGTTGAAGGCTAGAGGAGGGAGCTAGCCTAGCTAAGCTCCATTTCAGAGATCGCGACATGGGAGAGTCAAGGCATCCTGCATTTGGATCGCTCGAAATGTGAAATTGCGAAATCTCTTTATGGATAAGTGCTTGGTCACAACCAATGGTCACGAGAAGGGAAGGAGCTAGTTGCTAAGCTCCATTTCAGATATCGCGACATGGGAGAGTCGAGATGCCTCATTATAGGATTACCAAAATCTTGAGTCACGAAGCGCTTTGTGGATAATTGCTTGGTCACAACTGGTGGTCATATGAGAGGAAGGAACTATTCCAGCTAAGCTCCATTTCAAAGATCATGACGTGGGAGACTCGAGAAGTCTCATCAGAAGATTTCCAATATGAAAAATTGCAAAGAGCTTGTTGGCGTAGCCGGTGGTCATCGTTGGTGGGCATGTGAAGGAAGGAGCTTGCAAGTTGCAAGGCTCCATTTCATGATCGGGAGTTGGAAGAGTTAGAGTGACTCGCAACAAAATTCACCAAACGTGAAACTGTGAAGTTCCTTTTGATTAGGTCTGTGGTCACAACCAATGGGCATATGGGATAAACACGAGACCCTACAGATTTAATCCAACGGTGTTGGTTATTTGGGAATCTAATCGAAGGGCTATTGTTTCTCTTCACAATTAATTATTCAGTTACGATTCAGTTAGCTGAATTGAATCATGGTTCTTGGATGGTTTGTGATTCAGTTGCTAATGCATTTTTTCCCTAGGATATTCGTGGTGTAATGGAAGTGGTTGGAGTGCACAAAAGAGATATGAAGTGACTGTGTGAGGTTGGTTGCTCTAACTAAAAAATGAGTTGAACTGTAATAAAGGAAAAGTTACAGTATGCGCAATGTGAGATGAAACTCAGAGATGAGAAACAAAAGTTGAATAGACAGAAGCATAGCAGATTTGTAGAATAGACAGAAGAAGATTAGAATTGCAAAATAGACAGAAGAAATTCAAGCCAAGTATGAACAGAGTAGAAGAAAAGTGAAGTAGAGAAGAAATGCATAACAGAGAAGAAGTGGTAAGAATCGATATACCTGTATTGTTGGTTATTCAATCATTTATTTACACTTATGGAGGTAGGATGGTGCCAGGGAGGACTGTGTTCCTTTGATATTCAAGTTGGTGCTTGAATATTGGAAGTTGTATATTCCATCTAGTTGTGGCTAGAAAACAGGGTGTGTTAAGAACCAAATATCAATTTAGCATAGAAAAACCTCAGAAAAAGTACTCAACGCCTTGAAAAAAAGATAATTTCAAATAATAAGCCTCTTCGAGGGGGAAACCTTCTTTTACCCCACTTAAATGTTCAAGTACAAGATGATTCAAAATAAAATGTCTCCTTGGTATATATAGGAGAATAGGAGGTATAATTACAACTAATGGCCTAAATCCGACATTAATAAAATAACATTACTAATATAATATGCCCCAATTAAGGGGTAATGAGCCAATATTAGGGCTTAAAATGCCCCTCTCCTTGAGACAAGTGTTGTCCACAACGCTTGAGTAACTCTGGATGCTTCTGTATAAAAGGCTCATCTTCCCAAGTGGAATATTCAACCGGTAGTTTCCTCCATTTAATGAGATACTCTGAAATGGATCTATTCCTCAGCTGGTGAATTCTTGTGTCAGTGATGGCTTCAGGCTCCAATATGATTTTTCCTTCCTCATCAAGTTCTGGCAATATAGTTTGAACTAGGATATTTTCACCTATAACCTTATTTAAGCATGAAACATGGAAAACTGGGTGTACTCGTGATTATACAGGCAGCTCCAATGTGTATGCCATAGTACCAATCATTTGCAACACCTTATAAGGGCCATAGTACTTTGGTGATAATTTATTATCCTTCTTGGCTTTCTTGAGGGACATCTGTTTGTATGGTTGTAGTCTTAAAAACACCCAATCCCCTACTTCAAAACTTCTTTCACTATGATTTTGACTTACTTTTTGTTTCATGCGATTTTGTGCCATGGTCAGGTTGTCCTTTAAGATTTGGAGAACTTGTTGTTGATTCTCGATGTGATCTTCCACTGCTTGAACCTTAGATTTTTCTTTTAGAGAAGAAGTGATGGAAGGAGGGTGGTATCCATAAAGTGCCATAAATGGTGTCATTTTTGT